>OY796889.1:23027465-23083024 GCA_963680785.1 Diplosoma virens
ATTGTGTGGGCGAATTTTTTTATTGTCACGTAGAATAAAATTGGTTTGAAAAGACAGCAATGGGCTTTTTGGTAAAGCACCTTTTTTATGTCATTATTAAATTATTTTACTTTATTTTGTTCTATCTTACCATAAGTTTTGTTACACACTTAAGAATATTTTTAAATCACTTGTTTCTTATTCTCAAAGAAAATTAGTGCAACCAACCAACCAAGAAAAAAACCGTCCAAAATTCACATTTAAAAAAATAATAATAATAATAATAATAACAATTTCGAAAAATAAAAAACAAGAAACCTTTTAAAATTGCCAAAAAATTAAAAAAATTAAGCAAAAGCTAAAAACAGACACGTGAACGTCAAAAAAAAAAAAAATTAACAAAATAGCTATGAAATTATGGGTTGGTGATGATGACATGGAGCAAAAAAACACAAGAAAATAATCAAAAATGACAAAGATAGTGTTGAAAATGAAAAATAACAGAAAGAAGAAGAACTGTGATTATGACGCAAAAGTTCAACAGTTTGACTTGAGAAATAGGTTTATTGCTGTAATGATACAAACAAACTTGGTAAAAATAGACAAACACTGTGGTACTTTTCATGACGATCTGTGTATTTTTCAAGGTTTGCGCATAAACTTTTGCTTACAACAGCAATAAAAAACACTATTCTTTTATAAAAATTTTTCCAAATCATAACTTTTATCTAACATTTCACCATCAAACGAACTTATAAATGATGATAAAAGAAAAATTTTTTTAGCAAACTGTGATAATTTTTTTATAACTAAAGACAACAATACGTAAAGTCGAGAGAATTTTTTTTTAAATAAAAATGTAAACAGACCAGTTGAAAACATAAAAAATTTATGTGCTCTACAAGTTACGTGCATAATAGTTTTAAAAAGAGTAGGTTTGTAAAACAAAATACACAAGTTGTGATTTTCAAATTGAAAAAATAAAAAAGATTCTTAGGTTAAAAAGAAAAAAAAAAATTCTAGGTAAAATTCCTATTGAAACGTGAACAAAGTAAAATGTAGGTTTGTTTCAAAAAGTTTGCTTGTAAAAAGACAAAATTAAATCATGCTGAAACGTAATGTTTTCTGATTTTTTTGAGACACAAACGGTTTTCAACTAGTTAAAATTTGTAAGGTTGACTGATTTTTTATCAAAAAATTAATTTAAAGCATCACATTTAGGTTACATGATTAATAAAAAGTTTCTAAAAAACAGATATTCATTTGCAAATCGAACAACTTTTAACGTCAAATTTGCTATTTTTTCAATCAAGACGGTTTAAACTTGAGAAATTCTTGTGAAATTTTGTGATGCTAAACACCTTTTTAATGCAAAGTAGATTGAAAACGTTTAGGATACAAGGTGAAAAAAACTCTTTAAGTCAAAAATTGATATCTTTTCATGAAGAGATGAGTTTAATAAACTTGACTAGTCAACTTTTTGTTAGTTAACTTTGAAATGTTTGTGTTGTTGTTTTAGTATTTAAAACAAACAAATCGAAATTTAGTTAAACTAAAACCTTGCGACTCTTTTTAATTTGGAAAGAAAAAAACTAAGTAAAATGAGAAACCGTGCAAAAGTCGAAATATTTGCTTCTGTGCAACAATTATACAAAGAGTTTGACGAAATTACAACATTTGCACAATTAAGAAAGCAATTGTGATAAAAAATTTGAGATTGAGTTGTTGTTATGTGATAAAAAATAGCAAAAACCTAAAATAAAGTAGTTTTTTTTAGGATTTGGTTCCAAAAACTAACAAACTTCTGTGACACTTGGAAGAAACGTACACTTTTTAGGAGAAATTTTTTAGATTTTTTTAAGTAAGCTAGTGTTTCCGTAACTTTAAAATGTAAGACACTTGGAAAAAAGGTCGGCCTTTCAAAAAGTTAAATTTTTTCACGTAGAAGGAATCTACTGTTTCCATACTAAAACCTTTACAATGTGAGGCTCTTGAGGAAATCTTTAAATAGTGATAATTTTAAGAACCTGACCACAAAACCTCCGTGTGAAAACTGTATAAAATTATATTCATGGATCATATTGTTAATATCAATTAATGAAGTTTTTGGTTAATACGTTTATTTGGAAAAAGAAAAACTAAAATATTTTCGGTTTAACTAGTGTCAAGCGGTCATTTTCTAAAAAATTCATGTTTCAAAGATTTATTAAGCTAGTAAAAATAAAAATTTTGGTTTAACTTGAATCATTTTTACTCGGTTTGTCATAATGATTACCGTTAAGTAATTGGGATATGATGACTGATCGTAATCGGTTGTTAATCAACGCCCCGTGTCTAATTCAATGATTTTAAAATTTTTTCTTGAAATTAACCAATGAGTTTCTGCATAGCATTTCTTTTTAAGAAGTCGAACAATGTTACGTTGGAATAAATTAAATAAAAAGTTAGAAGAATGAATTAAAAATATTAAAAGCGAGTTGAATTTTGTTTAAAATGTAAAAACGTTGCTGTTACACCTGACTGAAATCGAGTTAAAATTATGTGTGAAAGAAGTCTTACGCTTTATTGGATATTTTACATTTTCGATTTTTAAGAGAATTGTTTACATTTTCGATTTTTAAGAGAATCGATTTTTTAGAGAATTTTTCAGAGAAAAAAGTTTTCTACAGTACTTTAAAACGTTGGTGTAAAAAACAGAAAATAAAGTTAAAAAGTCTAATTTTTAATATCCATAGGTGGTTTCTTTTACAAGATCGCTGTTCAAACCTTTTTTTCAGAGGTTAGCAACGCTCAAGATAAAAGAGTGAATTTGTTGATTTCTTACTTTATTTGTGTTTGTACCCCAAGCAAAACCGTATCCTGAAAGTAAAATTTTTAGCTATTTTTTAAAAAAAATTCCTAATTTTTCAAAGGTTTATTTTCAGATTTCGAGCTAGTCAATAAATTTATTAAATAATTTCAGCTTGGTTTGTTTTCATTTAGACATAAGAACTATCTGTGATAGAACATGCTAGAGTAAATCTTATTATATTTTCAAAAAACAACTGACTTTTCTTGGAATCGATCTTACTTACGTTGGCCTTATTTGATTTCAAATTTTATGTTAATTTCAGAAAATTTAGTTGGAAAAATGTATTAAAATGTTCAGTTTTATGATGAATTTTCTTATTAAAAGTGAAAAAATGCAAAACTTTTTAACATAAACGATTGTTGTACTTGGCTGGGGATCAAACTAAACTTAAGTCGGTGTTTTGAAATCAAATTTTTTGGGTCAAGCTTGTAATAAAATTTCTTTTTACATACGGTTGTTAAAAAACTATAAAAATCAAGGTGTATCATAGAAAGATTTTTTCGCTTACTCTATTTTTACTCTGGAAATTAAGGTAACCAGATTTTCAAACTCCGATCATGAATATGTCACAGTTTTAACAGGAAACGCAATACGCTATGAGCAGGATACGGCCCAAGCTTTTGTATAAGAGAGAGAATTTGACGCAATTATCAAAAGCATATTGTCACGCTTACAGAGATTACGGGTAGCTTTCTTATTATTAAAAGTTTATAAAAATGACCAAAAGATTAAACATATTTAGAACTGAATTCATTTTTGAAACAATTAAAATATTAACACTAGAAAGAGAATTTATACTCCATAAAAATAATAACTATGTTTGAATTTGATTTACTAAATAATAAAGAAAAAAGACGAATTTTTTATTATGAAGCATCTGTTTATTGAACACAAATATCCTATCAATAAAAATTTTTGTTTAAAACTTTTAACGATTACTTTAATTTGTGAATAAAAATCAAGGTTGCCAAGAAAAAAATTGAATTTAGGTATAACAAAAACAAGGTTGCTTAGAAAAAAATTGAAGATAAGTACAATAAAAATCAAGGTTGCCAAGAAAAATTGAGGTTAAGTATAACAAAAATCAAGGCTGCTTAGAGAAAAAATTGAGGTTAGGTATGACAAAATCAAGGCTGTTTAGAGAAAAATTGAATAAATGTACCTAAAAATCAAGCTTTCTTAGGGAAAAATCGAATGTAGGTATCTAAAAAATGCCAAGAAAAAATTAAGCAAAGGTATTACAAAAATCAAGGTTACCAAGAAAAAAATTAAGCATAGATATAACAAAATCAAGTTTGTCTAGAAAAAAATTAAGGTTAGGTATGACAAAAATCAAGGTAACCAAGAAAAATTAAACAAAGGTATGACAAAAAGCAAGGTTATTTAGAAAAAAATTGAAGTTAGGTGCGACAAAAATCAAGATTGTTAAGAAAAAATTAAAGATAGTTGTGAGAAAAATCGAGGTTGCCAAGAAAAATTAAAGATAGATATGACAAAAACAAGGTGACAAAAACAAAAACAAAAACAGAAAAATTGAAGATAAGATAATAAAAATCAAGGTTGGCAAGAAAAAATTGAGGTTAGGTATGACAAAAATCAAGGTTCCTAAGAGAAGAAGTTTTAAAATTAAATAAAGCTGCCTAAAAATCAAGCTTCTTAGGACAAATTTTTGAGAAAGTGAACATAAGTATGACAAAAACCAAGGTTGCCAAGAAAGAAATTGAAGATAGCTAAAGTTTGTTTAGAAAAAAAATAAATAAAGGTATAACAAAAATCGAGGTTACCAAGAAAAACTTTTTAAATTGGGCGTAGTAATAACAAAAATTAAGGTTGCTTAGAGAAAAATTAAGGTTAGGTATAACAAAAACCAAGTTTCTCTACGTAGAAGAAATTGAGATTAGGAATGACAAAAATCAAAGTTACCAAGAAAAATTAAACAAAGATATGACAAAAATCGAGGTTACTGAGAAAAAATTAAATAAAGTTATAAGGAAAATTGAAAATGTCAAGAAAAAAATTGAAATTAGGTATAACAAAAACAAGGCAGTTTAGAAAAAAAATGCAAGATAGGTGTGAGAAAAATCGAGGTTGCCAAGAAAAATTAAGCAAAGGTATAACAAAATCAAGTTTGTACAGAAAAAATTGAGGTTAGGTATGACAAAAATCAAGGTTACCAAGAAAAATTAAACAAAGTTATGACAAAAATCGAGGTTGTTAAGAAAAAATTGAAGATAGTTATGACAAAAATCAAGGTTATTTAGAAAGAAATTGAGTTTAGGTATGACAAAAATTAAGATTGTTAAGAAAATTTAAAGATAGGTGTGACAAAAATCGAGGTAACCAAGAAAAATTAAACAAAGTTATGAGAAAAATCAAGGTCACCAAGTAAAAATTAAACGTAGATATAGCAAAATCAAGATTGCCGAGGAAAAAAAAAATTGAAGATAGTTATAAAAAAAATTAAGTTTTTTCAAGAAAAGTTAAACAGCGGTATAACAAAATCGAGGTTGTTTAGAGAAAATGTTTTAAAAATGAACAAAGGTATAACAAAAAATCGAATTTATCTAGAAAAAAATTGAAGCTAGGTGTGACAAAAACCAAAGTTGCCTAGGAAAAATTAAGCAAAGGTTTGACAAAAAACAAGGTTGTTTAGAAGAAATTGAAGATAGGAATGACAAAATCAAGATAAACTTTTAAAAATTCAACAAAAGTATAGTAAAAATCGTGGTTGACAAAGAAAAGTTTGGAAAAATTCAACAAGGGTATAGCAAAAATCAAACTTGTTTAGAAAAAAAAAAAATTAAATATAAATATCTAAAAATCAAGATTCTTAGAAAAATTTTTGAAAAAGTGAACATAAGTGTAACAAAAATCAAGCTCGCCTATAAAAATTTTGAAGATAGTTATAAAAAAATTAAGATTGATGAGAAAAAATTAAACGAAGTTATAACAAAAATCAAGGTTTTTTAGAGAAAAAAAGTTTTAAAATTGAATAAAAGTATCTAAAAACCGAACTTTTTTAGGGAAAAATTGAGAAATTGAACATAGATATAACAAAAATCAAGACTAAGTGTTGTAATGCACAAAGAAACCTATACAAACAATCCCGGTAAAAACCTAGGGAATTCCCCATGGAAAAACTGTGTATTGACCTGACTTGTCCAAACTTGCCCTTTGTGGAACATAGTTTGGTAGGTTATTTTTTTTCTATGGACGCTTAAAAACAGGAAAAGCTTTGACTTTATTGCTTTAAAATCTTGCAAAATGTCTTGAAATAATCTTATGTCTTGTTTTGAAGTCTTGGGTAGGAATCGAACTCGGGATTACCCACTTTTATAGAGTTAGGCTTGAAATCTTACACCTGTCTTGGACAAGAAACGAACTCAGGACTACTGATTTTCTTAGGGTTAGGATTTCTACTGTCTTGGGTAGGAATCAAGCTCTGACATTCTTAGTGTTAGGATTTCTACTGACTTAGATAAGAATTGAACTCAGGACCTTTCTTAGAGTAAGGGTTTATACTGTCTTGGGTAGGAATCAAGCTCAGGACCTTTTTTAGGATTAGGATTTACAGCTTCGCTGTCTTGGTTGGGAATCAAACTCAGGACCTTTCTTAGGATTAGGATTTACAGCTTCGCTGTCTTGGTTGGGAGTCAAACTCAGGACCTTTCTTAGGATTAGGATTTACAGCTTCGCTGTCTTGGTTGGGAGTAAAGCTCAGGACTATTGTATGTCTTAGGTTTAGGTTTTATATTGTCTTGGCTAAGAATTGAACTCAGGATCATCGTCTTTCTTAGGAATAGGAAAAAGAATAGAAATAGGATTAGGAATAGAAATAGGATTAGGAATAGGAATAGGATTAGAAAAGGATTAGGAATAGGAGTAAGATTTGAAATAGAATTTAAAATAGGAGTAGGATTAGGATTAGGATTAGGAATAGGATTAGGATTAAGAATAGGATGGGATTAGGAGTAGGAGTAGGATTAGGAATAGAGGTAGGATTAGGAATAGGAGTAGGATTAGGAATAGGAGTAGGATTAGGAATAGGAGTAGGATTAGGAATAGGAGTAGGATTAGGAATAGGAGTAGGATTAGGAATAGGAGTAGGATTAGAAATAGGAGTAGGATTAGGAATAGGAGTAGGATTAGGAATAGGAGTAGGATTAGAAATAGGAGTAGGATTAGGAATAGGAGTAGGATTAGGAATAGGAGTAGGATTAGGAATAGGAGTAGGATTAGGAATAGGAGTAGGATTAGGAATAGGAGTAGGATTAGGAATAGGAGTAGGATTAGGAATAGGAGTAGGATTAGGAATAGGAGTAGGATTAGGAATAGGAGTAGGATTAGGAATAAGAGTAGGATTAGGAATAAGAGTAGGATTAGGAATAGGAGTAGGATTAGGAATAGGAGTAAGATTAAGAGTAGAATTAGGATTAGGATTCGGATTAGGAATAGAATTAGAAGTAGGATTAGGATTCGGATTCGGATCCGCCACTGTTCTCTAGCGCCACCGCGCCTGCAATGACGTCATATGCGCCTGCGCCTGCTCTCTAGCGCCACTAGCGTAAAACCGCGCCAAAAAAATCATTACATACTACTAGCGGAAACTGCGGAAGGCTAGACGCACAGTCGTAAGGATGCGTACCTTAAATGTAGGAACAAGGAGTGGAAGGGAAGAGAGCTGGAAGACATTATGGAGCAAAGGAAAGTAGATGTACTTTGCCTTAGGGTGGTTCCTATTTTTAGTTTTTCTGATCTGACCCTGCCAGATTGTTTCTTTGGTGAAAAAACGGTCTGTGCAAAATTTTATTAAAATAAATTAATATTTAGAGGTAGCTCAATCAATACAAAATTTCTCTCATAAGACGCACATGCTGTACAGTGTACAGTGTCCAGCAATGCATAATGATACAGACTTTGACTTAAATGCGAGCAAAAAAACTTTTAAAAAGGTGTGGAACTGCTGTATATACGTTCTGATCTGCAGAATATAGTCAGATGGGTTAGATGATGTAAACTTTGTTATTGATAAGATACTTAGAATTTACAGTACAAACCTATTAACTATTCTGAAACAAAGCTAATATCCTTTTACAGAAAAATGGTTTTTGTTAATGTATATTCGTCTATTTTTATCGGCCTGGAGTGATATCACTTTTCTGCTATTTGTTATAATGTGTAATTTATCACCACATTTATGTCATCACCCTACTGAGTTTTAAAATAATATGACCTAATTTTATATTTTCTACAGTTATCAGTGTTAAATATTAACTGTGGCTAGTGTAAAACGTAACAATGTGTATCGCTTCGGCAATTATGAGGAAGATATAAAAGGTTCCAAACACTCTTCCAACATGTAGGTTTTATGTTTCTTTTTGCACAACCACAATAAGCTGCATGAGATTGTCCAAGATTCTGCAACTTCAACTGTTGAAAAGGTGATAGGGTTTCGGAATCGGGCAAGGATTCCCATTCATCACAAGCAAGATTGCACTAAAAAAATAATCGGACTTTTTGAAACATGAAAAGGTATAAAAAAGATGTCGGCAGATAAACAAAAACTCAAAAAAAAAAGAAGCAGATTTTAAAAGTATTTTTGAAAATTTATTTAATATTGCCCATGCTAATGCGCTGAAGATGATCTCAATTGACAAAGACCGACAATCTGTGGTTGCCCATCAACGTGAACCTGGACGTCGTGGAACGATGGAATCACTAGGTATCAATTTTACGAAGAAAGAAAACCGAAAAAGAAATAGAAAACTGCAAATTGAAAAACGGCAGCGCACAGCTACTGAAAGTCGGCATCTTTTACAGTCTCTAGCAGTATTAGCAACCAGTACAAGCTCCAATGCTAATGAAGAAGAAGATTTATTTGTAGGCCCCACTTCTGGCTACATGACACCAAGCACCTCAAAACGAGGACGTCAAGAAGTGCTAACAACAAATCTTGTGGCAACTTTGGACCGAAATAAGGTGTCAGACAGAGCTGTTGTGATGATAATTGGAGAAACTGTTTGCAGTCAGGGACAAGAAATCCATCCAATAGTGCTGAACTAATCTAGCATCAGGATGCAACGACAAAAACACCGTAAAACCACTTCGGAAAAAATCAAAGATCAGTGCGACCCACATTTTCCATTCATTGTGCATTGGGATGGCAAGCTATTTCCAGATATAACTTGCATTAAGAGTGTGGACAGACTGCCTGTGCTAGTGACAATTAATGGGCAAGTATAGCTTCTTTCAATGCCAACGCTACCATCTGGGATAGGAGAAGCACAAGCTAAGGTCATCTTTTCAGTTCTAAAAGGCTGGAGTTTGGAGGATAAGGTCCAGGGGATGTGTTTTGACACAACCAGCAGTAATATTGGTCGGCACAAAGGAGCCTATATTCTTTTGGAATAACTTTTTAGACGTAGGATTCTACACATTGGATGTTACCATCATGTCTTGGAGCTGATTGTAGCAGCAGCCTTTTATGAAGCCATGGGGTCTTCATGTGCACTTTGTGCTCTCTTGTTCAAGCGATTTAAACCAAGATGACAGTATATTGATAAAACCGCATTTGAAAACTCGTCAATTGATGACTACACTGATAATTCTGTTGCTAATATCAAAGGTGAGAGAGTGAAGATCCTGAAGACAGCTGTAAAAGTCACTCAGCGCAGAGATGACTACAGAGAGAGCTTTTGGAGCTGGCTATTAGCTTCCTAGGATCTGTCCCTCCTCGTGACATCCACTTTGTAGCTCCTGGAGCTATGCAACAAGCCCGATGGATGGCAATGACAATTCATACATTCAAAGTATGGATGTTTCGCTCGCAGTTCGAGTTAACAGCATACCAGCTGTAACTTTGGACACGCTTTATTCATATTTATCATTCGACGCCGCTGATCTTACTTCGTCAAAGTGATTTTTTCGTTAAAGAGAAAAGAAATGAGATAACAGCTAAACCGTAACTTGGATCTAAGAAAAACGATTCTTTCCACGAAAAAGAAGGAAAAAAGTAAGTCATTGTGAAGTCGAGCACACATGGTTTGACAAAGCATTGTTAAAAGTTTGCTGGTAATTTATGCATCTTGATTGAGGCAAGGACTTAATAACTTGCAATTATTGAGATTTTTTGTTGTAAACTTGGAGGGAGTATTGTTTTGGTGAGTCTTCTGAGTTTACGCACTATTTAAGTGAAAAGTTTGTTAAAATTATTGTTGTTTAAGATGTAGAAAACCGCTTGCCTTCGTAGCTGCTTGTGCTTTTGTTTACAATAAAGCGCGAAAGAATAAAGTTGTCGAACGATAAGTGCAGTAGTAGCCGACCGAGGAAGTGAGTTCTAAGAAGCAATCTAGTTAACGGGGTAGCCGACCTCCAACGGAAAGAACGCGTCATAAACACCAGCATCAAGGATTACGGAAACTTTGCATCTTCTTTTCCTGCATCGACGTTAAAGCCTGGGCAACCGCCAGCATTGCTGCAAAGGGTCTAAGCAATGACATGAAGCTTGTAAAACAATTGCAATCGTATCGCAGAATTAACACCAACATATCCAACGCTACGGTAAAGCAGATAGAAGCCAACTGTGATTTCTGTAGGAACAATTAATCGGTTTGACATTGTTTGATGACGATTTGGACAATGGCACCAAGAACGAGATGGCTATGGCTATGAAAAAAAAAGGGGGGAAAAAGAGCCACTAAAGCGTGCAACTATTGCCTTGAAATTTATTCAGGAAAAGACTCTGGTTGACTTCGCGACCAAGAACTCCACACATCTTTAAAATCATTTACTGAGTTTTCTGGTGGATAAGAACATGGTTTAAATGATTATGAAAATAGTTCACAACAAAAGTTTTACTCTAACGGCGACAATAAGCAAAACAGTCTCGGGTGTCAGAGAAACAGTGTTCCTCCAAAATCAATCACGACTGATTCTTTTTTTAACATCTAGAAGTATAATCTGCGTTCCACAATCTTCAGATTAAAAATATTGCGAGCTAAAAGTTTACAATAATCAACATTCATCATTGCATTTAATTTCGACTTATCTTGAGGTAAAACTAAATAAATCACCCAAGTTTCGTCACCACCGTTTGCATTGCGCAAAAATTTTTCTTTGTGTGTCCCGGCGCTGAAGTAACTTGCGGTTTTAGGGCGGGAGCTGGTGCCAAAACCAGTGGTGGATATTGGGTGAGGCGAATGAGGCAGTTACCTCGGGCCCTTCCTTGAAAATATTACATATAGTTTCATTTTGCTGTATATGCTTTTTTAGAGATCACCATTATTTTGGGAGAAAAATAGCAAAATATGAGATCAAATCGAAGTGAAGACCTTCTTTTTCTTTCAGAGATCACTATAATTTTGCGAGAAAAATAGAAAAATGAGCGATCAAATCGAAGTGAAGAGCTTTTTTTTTAGAGATCACCATGAGTTTGGGAAAAATAAGGGAAATACGAGATCAAAGCCCTTTTTTTTAGAGAACATCAATTTTTGCGAATCCTTGCTTCGCGGCCCTAATTTTGAATATCCGTCACTGGCCAAAACATCAGAAATAACTCTCCTATTTTTGTCTATTCAATAGCCGAGTACTGGATCTTGTTTGTTTTTGCAGCGCACGTACTTAGTTTATATATAGTGTCTTGAATAATGCTTTGTGCGTAGTCACTGAATGCCTCCGTCCTTCTCCAACGGACCACTTACTAGTTTTTACAGACATCCAGCCATCTGAGCCTTGACAACAAGAAACGATACTCTTGTTGGCTAGAGATAATACTCTAGACATGCTCTGCTATTTTTTCAAACCTGTGGCACACTTTGTAAGGTTTTAAAAATTTGCAGAGCATCTGGACCAGGTGAAAAGCTAAATTTTTACCGCTTTCCGTTACTTGAAGTTTCCTTTGGCTGCCATAGAAAGCCTAAAAATTTTAATCTGAACTCTAAAAATAAAGTGTTGACTTTTTTTCATCTGAAGTTACCAATTTGCGCATATCAAGCACAGACAGACAGACAGACACACAAAATTTATTTTGCCCAAAACCATATAACAATAACAAAGAAATATAATGCAAAAAAAAAGAGGGCAAGGAAGCACCGAACAACCCTAAGGTTTACTAGTCAAGATGCTTCCCGAGAAGCACAATCCAGCCTGGGAGAAAATTGTTCAAAAAAAGCTATCAATTTATTTGTAAAGAGTTTTTATATTCACTAAATAAAGCTTTATATGAAAAAAAGCGTTTAAAATTTAGTAAAGACCAAAAAAAAGTCATGACATTTTACGATGAGATGTACTGTACAATGAATTTTTTAAGTTTATTGGTTGCTACTTCAAAAAAATATAACTGTTTATATATTCGAAAGATTATGTTTGCCGTTTTTCCACAGCTCACGAGTTATAAAGCATTGTTGTAGATCCTGACTATGGTTTATTCATCGGTTATCAAATGCCTACCGATAAACACGAAGATCTAAAAGCTTGTTTACACTTGCTTTGCAAAGACTTGAACAATCTTGCCGAATTAGATACCCCTCCTGCCCAGTACATGAATCATACATAGAACACAGAGTACTGTGGTAGTACATTCCGGCTCCATGCTTTTATTATCAGCGCTTTGAGTGTACTAGGCTCGTTCGAATTAGCGTTTTCAGAACAGTTTGAGTTATGCTTAAATGCTTGTGGACGGGTTTAGGACAACTGGCCGCAGCCGACTGGCCGCAGTTTGACTAACCAGTCGCTGCGTCTAGCTGGATTCCACCCAGTCGGTTACGACCAGTTGGCCCATTCTGCCTGCAAACCAAAGTTGCGTGTTTTCATTTGTACATGGACAAATAGGGTCTTTTTACTTTCTCTCATTGCAAATGCGGCGTCATTGCACAAAACAGAGATAAAGTTGGATAGGAGTGTCATATGAATTAGGCATTATAAGGAGCACAAATTTGGACAGTTTTAGATAAAAAAGAAACGGTTGTGGCTTGGTGCATCAATAACAGTACTTAATCCAGGCAATACAATAGCAATTCGCAATAAATAATAAACCATGGGGCCAGTCCTATTTATTTGCTTTACTTGAAGTGGATACTTTTAAATACTAAAACAATTTTGGCATAGAATTGCCCTGTTTTATGTAAAGTTAAAAAAGGCTTTTATAGCTTAACGTTTCCTTCTCCAAGTTATCTTGGAGAGGTCTTGTGGTGATTAGCATCTTTTGAAGGCAATCAATCTAATCTTTCAAAGTGTAAAACAAAAAAACGCACTTTTTAATTAAATATATTGAAACCAAAATGTGTTATTTTATCCCGTATTCCATGCGAAACTTTTCATATTGCAAAATAAAAAAACAAATTTACATTTGTTGTCCAGATTTGCTTATTTTCTAGTTTTGCTTTTAGGTTTTCATCTGTTAATTACTTTTTGCCTAATCGCAACTTGTTTTCAAATGGTTATTTTATTTTAATTTTTTTATTATTTTAAATTATGCAATAAAAGTAACTGCTTGACCAAGACACCTTATGGTTATTTGCCAGTCACGTTGTCCTATATTTAATCTCAATTATATGTTATGTGAATATTTGTAATAGTTTAGTGACAAACAAACAAACGTGAATCTTGAATCTTCATAAATACCACAATATTGTTGTTCAAAAATTTTTTTATTGGACACTTTAATTTTTATTAACTGAAATAATTGTAATTTAGAGTTTCTAACAAAGACTTTTAAGTAGGGAAAGTGTCGTAAAATGTTTTTCTAATAAAATGTGACAAAAACGAACGTATGCGATTTTGATCCGTTCTGATCAAATCGCCACTCCCAACCTCTTGTTATACTGTCGACAAATATATTATAAAATTGATTTTTTCCTTAATTTTATAGAAAGCAAACAAAGTTTTTGTTAAATTTTATTGCCAAAAGATTTGGCAAGTTTTTCACGTGCTGGCATGAATAAACATACTGTTCCATAAGATCACTATTTCTCAGAAATTATTAATTAAAATTGCCCAGGTTGGGGCACTGCTTACAAATTTGCGCTTCATGCTTTGTACTATGCCGAGATATGTTCCACGATTAATAGTCACAATTTTATAGAGTAATATTGTTTTCCTCAAGTGTTTTTTTTTAAGTAATGCAACAGTGTACTTCCATTTCAATAAATAAAAAACTCTTTTTGCGGCGGTGAAATACATTGCGAAAAAACAAAACAAGTCCATACAAACGATGATAATTATATAAAAGATAAAGGTTTGTTGGTTTTACAGCATTGGTATGTCGATATTCTAATACTGCTAAATATTAAAATATAGCCTATTTCAAATTCTTTTATGTAAAAAAAAGTGTTTTCATTATTTTATACTTTTTTTAAAAAAGCAGCGATAACTATTGGTAAGTACAAAAACATGTGGACAAATATGTGAATCAGTAATTGAAACCAGTTTAAAATAAATTCTATACTTTGACCAAAACAATGAAGCAAGCTTCCCGTAGCTTCTTTATTGTTTATAGTTGTCGTGCGCATTGACGTCACTCTTTACGTCCAATTTTTAATTAAATTTACGACTGTTACAGCAGCGAATCCGCTACAATCGCATTTCACGCTAGTTAAATAAGTATCTAAACGTAAAAATTGTAGTGACCTTGCTAAATTGCAATTATGTATACTTTATCAAATGAATTTTCAAAAACTTTTTTGCTCTAACAAAAGTTAAATAAATGATCTTTACTCTGCTTAAATTTCATAAAGATAGCTTAAGTAGTTTTGGAGTTATAAATCGTTAAATTGGTGGGCTTCTGAAGCCCGGCCGTTGAGGAGTCAATAGCTCGAAAAAGCTTGAGGAGAATAGGGTTAAGAATGGCATGATCTGTGAAGATACCTTTTTGAAATCCATACTGTTGAGGGTTAAGCACATCATGTTTATTTAAGAAGCGGGTAATGCGTTTGAAGATTATTTTTTCAAATATTTTTGAAAAACATGTAAGTAAAGATATGGGTCTAAAATTATTTGGATTATTGGTGTCTCCATTCTTGTGAATTGGAACTACTTTAGAAATCTTACAGTTATTGGGAAAAATTCCGTTAGTAAAAGCATAGTTAATTAAAATCAGTAGAAAGGGGGCTATTGAGAAAGGTGCAATTTTAAGATAGTAAGCAGGTATATTATCATGACCTAGAGCTTTGTTCACGTTAAGAGAGAGAATTTATTAACAATTTCAGTAATATTCGCAGGTTCAAGAAACATAGATTTGGAAACTTGTTTTGTAAGGTACGTCTGAAAATGATATTCTTGATATGTAAGAATTTTGTTTGGTAATTTTTCGCCAATAGTGCAGAAGAACTCGTTAAATTGCTCCGCCTGTTTAGCTAAATTGTCGAATGCAATATCGTGTAAATTTTGTGTATTATTGCAGGATTTGCTCTTTGAAGGAAGCATCCCGTCCTTATAATATCCCAAGTTTTTTTGGCTTATCTCTGTTGAGATGAAGCTCTTTTCCAAAATATAATTTTTTTAAAATAGTTTTAATTTTTGTCAATTTATTAAGATATTGTTTATAAAAACTTTTTTGAGAATTATTACCATTTACATAATGCGTTTTAAACAGTACACGTTCTTTTTTATAGAAACCAGTATAGCTTTAGTGATCCACGGTTTTTTAAGCAATTTCTTTTGCCTACGAGAAAATTTTTTTGTAGGAGCGTGCCTGTCAATAATATGTAAAACAATACGTGTAAACTCATTAAAAATTACATCAAAATTGTTGTTAGTTGTGTTGGGTAAATTCATAAAATAAGAGTTCAAAGCATTGAAAAGATCATAATTAAATGCATCCGAATCAGATTTAGATTTGTCTCTATAGTAACCAATAAAATTATTATTTTTTTGGGAGCGTTATGTTTTGTACTTGACAAAATACGGGATAGTGATCACTAACTTCAGAAGTTTTTATAACCCCAGGGAGAATTTTATGATTCGTGACATTAGTTATTATATGATCTATAATCGTAGTTGTTGTATCAGTAACCCTAGTAGGTTTGGTAATAATGAGGAAAGCTCCACAGCTTAACAGTGTGTTTATAAAATGCATAGCATCAAGTGATCTACGTATTTATTGTGGAAGTTTTAATATTAAGATCTCCCAAGATGAAGTAATTTATGTTGTGTTTATTGCAATCTGTGAGGCAATTAGACAAGTCTTCAATAAAAGCATTAATTAGTATTTGTGAGGGATGACGATATATCACTCCGATAACAAAAGATGTATCATACTGATCGATAATATTAACCCACAAGGCTTCTGAGTTGCATAATTGGTACTGATTTTCATAAACTTTATATTTGAGATTATCAGATTATCAGATTATCAATGTACATTGCTGCTCCACCAGCATTGGTTGTTGAATTAACATGAACAAAACTGTAGTTTGGGAGGTCAAGATTTGATAGAGGTTGGTTTTTGATGCGAGTTTCCGTGATACAAATGACATGTGGAAGGGTTTGTAAAGATTCAATTAGTTTGTATAATAAATCATAATTTTTATGCAAAGATCGTACGTTAACATGTAACAGCATCAAGGTATTAATGGATTTTGTTTTAAGTATTTTACATTCTAAATTATAGTATTTGCAGTTCCTAATATTACTAGTTAAGTCTCCTAACAAGCCATCGCACAATTCTGTCTGATTGCTTTGTTTAAAACGTCAAAGAATTCACCCATTTCCATTTTGGATCCGTTTAACTTGATAAGATTTCGCTTGTTTTTGTTGACCAGCAGATCTTTCTAGTACAATCTTTTTAATTTATTTTCAATAGTTTTTTGATCCAACAAAGAAATAGTTAACGATCTCCAATCGCCCTAGCTTATATTGCAAAAACATCTAAAGCAGCTTTCTTCTCAATCTCATTCACATCTGCAAACCTTCCAACCTCACATTTGTACTTCCAACAATTTCTTAACACTTCACCATTAAGTGAAAGTTTGTGTGCAAGAAGAGGATCTGCCTACCCAAACACAGCATGCTCTGTGCCTTTCCTGGTTATTCTCTTTCTCTTAGTCATTATTGCCATATTCTTTACAAATTAGTTCAACTCTGAAATATCAATACATTATTTTACTTTAGAAGTGTCAAAATTACATTAAATTTTATTAAAACTTGTAAACGTATGCATTACAAAAAAGTGCGACACAAAGCAACGATATTCTGACAACGGCCAAGAACTGTAGGCTATGTCACAAAAAAACCTGAAACACATGAATGGAAAGAGATAACTCAAAAATATTACACCAGAACAGTGCTGAAAATTTGAGCTACACAGTGAACAAGCGGCGTGCTGATTGGCACTGAGCCAAGAACGTGGCTGATACAGTATCATTGCTTTAGTTTAGTCTCATAAAATTGCGGCAAGTGTCAATTTTCAGTCCAAAAGTCGGTAAGCAAAACCCACGTCTATTAGCCTAACATTTGGTGTGCGGCTTTCTAATGACATGTACAACAAAGCATCAAACGACCACTTTAATCTGTGACAAAAGTGTTTCCTAATGTACAACACGTGAGAGCTATGAAGGATGAATACGGTAATGTGATGGTAAGTTCGAAGGCAGTGTAAAAGAGATGGAAGGAATACTTTGAGAAGGCATGAACGAGGAAAATAGCAGAGAGCTTAGGACAGAAGATGAAAAAGTAGTTAACGAAGAGGTAAATTGTGTCAGTAGAGAAGAGAAGAAGTGCGGAATGCACTGAAGAGGATGAAAAAAGGAAAAGCAGTTGGGCCAGATGAGTTGCCAGTAGAAGTTTAGAAGTACATGGGAGAGATGGAATAAGAGTTTTTGACCAGACTGTTCGACAAAATACTAGTGGGTGAACGGATACTAAAAGAATGGAGAAGGAGTGTGCTTATCTCAATCTACAAGAAAAAAGGGGACGCACAGTGCTGTGGAAGCTACATAGGTATAAAGCTGATGAGCCATACAATAAAGATATAGAAAAGAATAATTGAAGCCAGGCTACGGGATAGTGTAAAGATTGGTATACAACTGCCACACTTCATTCCTAATAATTTTAATCGGGGCGATATAGCTTATTTTCTGCCTTAAAATAACTCAAAGTTTTGCTATAACATAGAAATTGCTTGGGCAAGAAATAATCGCTTTCGTACTGTGTTATTTATTTATCTGCGTGCAATTGTTCGAATGCAACTTTCTTTCTCTCTCGCCCAGACGGTGGTGACGTAATGCGCTTTGTCTAGAAAATACGTCCTAATTTTAAAGCGCATGACCAAAGCGTTTTTGAGAAAACCCCAGCCGATTTGCAGCACGTGATCTTGTGTCTATATAAATGCATTCGAAGCGAGAGACGATATACAGAAGCGAGAGACAACGAAACAGAGAGACGCATAAGCGAAAAGTGTCACCTTGAGAGAAAGTAGAATTTGGGGCGAGTGTTGAATTTATTTTGCGCTAGCATTTCGGAGTTGTGTTCTACGGAGGTAGAATTATTTGTGCTGGTTGAATCAAGTTATAGTGTTGATTTCGCTGTGCAGTTTGGCAAAGCGTGGAATAGAATTTTCGTCGGTCGTGAATTTTATAATACATTCGTTTTAATTAGAGACAATGGTCTCTGTTTGTCTGTGAAGAAGAGTCTTAAACGAACCAATCCGGGCTTTCGTTCAAACCAACTGTATAAAACCTTCAGGCTCATAGCAGACTACTTCTTGAGCCAGAATAAAATAAAATTAGACACAGCTTTGTTTCAGCGCAGGTATTCGGGTTACCTAGCTCAACTGGTCCTTTAGGATTCTCAAACAAAGTCTGTGACAACAACAATATGGATTTATGCAAGGAAAAGGAACTGTTTATGCAAGGAAAAGAAAGTTTACGAAGAGTGATAAAAATCGATTGGGAATCATTTGTTACACAACCAAAAATGTGCATCTCACTACATGGACAATAAATTTTTATTGTTTCTAAAGTACGATCTGACCTCCATTTATCAGTGTTAGAATCGATTTTTATCACTCTTTGTAAGCCTAATGTATGCAGACAGAAAGAGTTTGTTCATAAACATAAATTATTAGTATAATTGTAAAAAATTTTCTTTTTAGTTCCAAATTTTAACACAAAGCTTGAATAATTTTGTTTCTTTTTTTGCTCAAAATTTTTTACGCCGACGAAACGTGGTTTTACTTTACTAAATATTTTTAATTATTATGATAACTAGTTTTATGGCAAGCAAGAAATTTACAATATTATAGAAAGATGAGTATAGGGAATCACTCCTAACTCTGCCACTGCTTTAATGAATATGACCAAAATTACTTTTGGCCTGCAATATATTCAATTGATCGAGAAAACCCACACACAGGGGTAATTTGACCTCTTACCATCGAGGCACATGACACGTTACTGTGCAAAATTACAAAGACTCATTCGATTTCGACCAATTGCCGGCCAAAGTGATTTTGTTCATATTCATTAAAGCAAGTTAGGAGTGATTTTCTATACTCATTTTTCTCTAGTAAATTTTTTGCTTGCCATAAAACTAAGGATCTTTAAAATTCACATACAGTGTCACTTTGAAACTGTACATAAATGGCAATGAAGGTGTAAGCTTGATAACCTGTCAATAATCCAATTTTGTGGCTCTTTTAGTCACTTCTTAGCAGTTTATTTCTTTTTGAAGTTTTCTAGTCATTATTTAATAGTTTATTTCTTTTCGATGTTTCCTTGAAGGTTCCCCTAATTATCATTTTTTAGTCTAATATGTTCCATTTCCAAGAATTTTTCAATAACATCATTCTTTAGCACTATTTTGTTTATTATTTCGATGTAGGCTACGTAGGCTACTTCGCTGGCGTCTGAATTTCTTCTACTTAATTTTGGCTTTTGATCTTGATAGAGAGAATTCCAATTTTCCAAGAGTTTACAAAGGAATTTTCTTATTGCTTCAATTTTCTCTTCGATTTTTTTGGCATTTTATTACATTTGGTTTTTTATTATTAGATTCTTTTACTTAATTTTGGCTCTTAACTTTGACAATTAGGATTTTAATTTATAAAAGACTTTTTTGGGTGCTTTAATCTTCTCTTTTCGAATTTTTGATATTCTGTAAAAATCAAATCCTCACTTCGGTGTTTTGGTCTTCCAATTTTTTGACATTTGCAAAATCAAATCGTCACTGACGAGACTTCAATAGTCGAAACAGCTGTCTGGCGGAAGACTTTGCTCCCCAATAGTACTTTCTATTATTAATTTAGGCTATATGCGCCAAGCTAAGCTTTAATTTTTTTCTAATGTTTTATGACAAGATTATCTTTCCTTTATTTTCAATTTGAGGCCCCTAACTATGTTTTCAATTTTTTAATGTTTTATGTCTAAATAAATATTTTTTTTCCAAATTAGCTAGCTTGATTATTATTTGCACTTTACCCAAGTCAATTTTCACCAGTAATTGTCTTGGCTGTTGAAAATTAGCGCAATGCGGTCGTAAGCAGCGAAGCGCCAATGTAATATTGGTCAAAATCGAATGAGTCTTTATACTTTGCACAGTAATGTGTCATTTGCCTCAATGGTAAAAGGTCTTTGTCTCTTTTTATTTGAAGATAAAAATTTTTTAAAATCTATCAAACAGAGAAATTTATTATAACGGACATTTTTCGAGAGTAAGGCAAAACCGTTTTATAATTACTTTGGTTTTGTTTGAAATAATTATAAAAAGCAAAAAGATATTTGTTTCGCCACTTCTTTGAAATTATTTGCCTCTGAGCAAACAAAAAAACTTTACGTGATAAATTATCGGGGCGCTTTTTTAGTAAGGGCCCAAACAAACATTACGGAGTTGTAAAAAAAATCCGGCTACTTGGTTGGGTTCAAAAAAAAAATTAACTCTTCAACTTACCCGGTTTCCTCCATCGTACATATCTCCCCCGCCATCCCTGATATTTGACAACACTCCACTGTCATATCTGTACCTGTGCCAATTTGGAATGCTGGTCGTGAGACTTGAAGATTGATTTTGTAATTTCTTAAAAATTTCTTCCAGACCACCGACTAAAGTAATTTTAAAAAATACTAAGCCCATTTTTCAACCTCATTATGTGCAAAATTCTGCTTAAAATTTTTCCAGGCTACCTTAATATTTGATCTTTTAGCCTTTAAAAAGTGAGCTAAGGAAAGTAAAGAGTCTTTTAGTTTTTTTACAATAATTTCAAAAATCAAAGATCAAAACTTTTCTATAGATTTTGTAATGAAGTAAAATACTTCTGACACGTTTCATAAAATTTAAGTTATGCGATATTGAGTTTTAATTTTTTAGCTAAAATTGTCAAAAATTGCAAGTTTTATTAACCTGGTTTCAACTACTTTAGTCTGGTTAGAAGCATTACAACATAAAAACAGTTCAAATTAGGTTACACACCTTCTTTAGTAAGCAAATTTAGTTTTCAATTGTTTTTTCATAAAAATTTTTCGGCTAATTCAAAATTTCTTAATTTTTTCTGTTTTTTTTTTAACAATTATCTTATTTAATAAACACATTTTGTACGATATTCTCAACTTAGATAGTTCAAAGTTAAGATATTTTTTCATTTTCTGTTCCAGTAGTTTGAGTTGTCGATGGAAAGACGTGCGTGATTGCAGGTTGACAGAGAAAAGCTAGCGACATAATTTTTTCTGAAGAAACTTAAACGCGTAAATTCTCTTTTTAAAATCAATCTTTTAACTATTATGGAACAAAAACTCAACAAGGTTTTACAGGGAATAGAAAATTTGACAATAAGGTTGGATAAATTAGCTGCAAAAATAGATTCTTTTAGTTTTAGACTAACTAAATTAGAAAAGAATTTTGATGAACAATCACATACTTTGACAAAAAATCTTGAAACTAAAGCTAATCGCGCTGACCTGATTGCTCTCGATAAAAGAATAGAAAAAATTGTAACTCAACAGAATGCTCAGGAAGTTAAAGAAGTTATGCAAGAATCCTATGATAAAAGGCTTAATGTACTGCTACATGGTATAGAAGAGGATGGTGATTCTGTGTGGGAAACTCGTGATGTTACATTACAAAAAATTCATGATTTTATGAAAGAAGGTTTGCAAATTGTCGACTTAACATCCATCACCCTCACAGACTATCATCGGCTACCTCAACAACCGGTATACCAAAACAATTGCAAGGTAAATCGACCTATTATTGTTAAATTGTGTAATTCCAATGATAAGCGTCTCTTTTTCTCCAAATTAAAAAATCTTAAACAATACAATGAGTCGAGAAAAACGCGTGATCTGAAGCCGCATTATATCACTGATCATCTACCGAAGCTTTTTCAGCAAGAACGCAAATCTCTGCTACCATATTTTAAACAAGCCAGACGAATGCAACAAAAAACTATTTGGAGAGCTGATAATGGTCATTACTGTTTGTTTGTTGATGGTGTTAAAGTTAATATTAACTCTTAAATTGTTATCCCGATAAACAACGTAATATTCCTTTTTGTTTTTTAAATATGCTTAACTTCATGTTTATACAACTTTGTATTTATTAGGAAATGGTTGAGTTTGCTTCCTTACCTAATGCTTGTTCATTTATTCTCCTTCAAGTTTAATTTGTTGCTCTAACTAACCTTAACTTTTACTTTACTACTTTTATAGCTTCTTATATTGTAAAAAATATAATTTTGTTTGTAAACCTCAATCTAGTAGCTCCTTCGTTGGATTAAGTTCGTACATTAACAGTCAATTGTGTATTATGATGTCATATGGTAGCTCCGACTAAGAATCGAACCTTTTCCTAGTTAAATGTTAACATTTGTATTGTAGCCAGAAATTTTTTTTTCCCTTCAGCTGCTTTCTTAATTACTTCAGTTGCGTGTTTTTCTTTTTGTTGGCTTGATTACGTAATCCATGCCTGATTCGATAGAGTGTTACAATGATTTGGTTCGTTTTTTGGCTTCGGGTCGAGTAGACAACATTGATTCTCAGTGCCTTGATGCAAAATTTCACCAAAACACCAATGACTATTTATTAGATAACATGATTTCATCTAATATTAAGCCTTGCATTTACACTGATTTTATAAATTTTGATAATAGAATTGATTTTCATAATTCTTTATTTATGATACATTTTAATATTAGATCATTACAAAAAAACTTTGATTCGTTCTATGAAGCATTACAGCTCCTTCCTACCCTTCCACAAATTATCTGTATTTCCGAAACTAAAATTAACAAAGAACCTCTTACTAATATTTCTATTTCTAATTATTCTTTTGTTTGTGCGAATTCTAATACACGGGCAGGTGGTGTGGGTTTTTACTTAAACAATTCTATATCTTATAAAACAATCGGTAAAAACCTATTAAAGATCGCTGGTTGCTAGGATCTTTGGGTATCTATAAATTTTCCAGGAATTAGACACACAATTATTATTGCAGTTATTTATCGTCATCCAAATAGTGACGCTAATACTTTTATTGAAGCACTAAATAAAAAACTGTGTAAATTTGAAAGCAACAAATATGATATTCACTTATTAGGTGATATTAACATAAATATTTACAATAATTAATCCAACTCCACAAGCGACGAATACCTTTCTATGTTAGCAAGTAGTGGTCTTTTTCAATTAATTACAAAACCAACTAGAGTTACCGACACTTCAGCAAGCCTCATTGATCATATATTTGCTAGTTCTCTATCTAATCCTGTATGTCCTGGAATTATTTTAAATGATATTAGCGACCATTTCATGACATATTGTGCGATTTCTTTGAGAGCTAAACCACAGTCAACTGAACAAATTAAAAACCTTGGTAGAGATTTTAATAATCTAAAAATCGAAGATTTTTTGTGTCGTCTCGATAATGATATGCGCCATTTTGCACCTTTTCTTAACGATATTACTGCTTACAATTACAACTTTATATTTAGTAAGTTTTTGCAAATAATTAGATCAGTAATTGATTTTTATGCACCACTACGTCAAGCCTCTCGTAGGCAAAAACGTATTCAGTCAAAACCCTGGTTAACTAAAGGTCTTCTTGTATCCATCCATTAAACGTAAACAAAAACTTTATAGATCGCATTTCATGTCTCATGATTTAGAGAAACAGCAATTTTATAAACAGTATTCGAACAAATTGAATAAAATTAAGTATAAAGCTAAAAAATCCTTTTATGTTGATTTATATGAGGAATGTTTCATTCACAATAACCCGCGTAAAATATGGTCTACAATTAATTCTTTACTTCATACGAAATCTGATAATCCATCAACTCCTTCTAAACTACGTATTAATGATATTGTCGTAAATAACCCCGTTGAACTTGCTGATTGCTTTAATCACCACTTTAGTGAAGTTTGAACTAAATTAGCAAATAATCTTCCACCCTCTTCTGTTTGTGCAGTTAATGACTATTTAACTAAAAGAGTTTTCTCTACAATATTTTTGGAGCCAGTTGCTAGTGATAAGATTACCAACATTATTAATCATCTAAAAACAAATAAAGCTGGTGGTTATGATATGATATCTTGTTACTTTATTAAGCTGTCATCTTCTATTTTAATTCCTATTCTGGTTTCGTTGATAAATGCTTCTTTTAGTTTGGGTATCTTCCCTGATGATTTAAAAATAGCAAAAGTTATACCACTTTTTAAAAAAGGTGATACACTTGATATAAACAACTACCGTCCAATTTCTTTGCTAACTTGCTTTTTCAAAATTTTTGAAAAAGCAATCTTTACTCGCCTTTCTAATTTCCTAGATAAGCACTCAGTTTTAATTCCAACCTAATATGGGTTCTGTCCCAACAGATCTTCTACTCATGCAATACTTGATATAGTATCGACTACTTATGATAATATTGATAATAAAAAATATACTGGTATGGTTATGCTTGACCTAACCAAAGCGTTTGATACTGTATGTCATAAACGACTACTATTAAAACTTGGCCACTACGGCATAAGAAGGACTGCATATAATCTCCTACAATCCTATCTATCAAATAGATTTCAGTATGTATCCATAGTTAATATAAACTCGAATCTTAGAAATGTTAAAATAGGTGTCCCTCAAGGTTCGGTTTTAGGCCCTCTTTTATTTTTAATCTATATTAATGACCTTCAAAATTGTATGATAAGTACCCCTCGACTTTTTGCGGATGACACTGCTGTTCTAATCCACGTAAACACCTTAACCGAACTTGAGATTAAAATTAATCGTGAACTAGAGAATGTGGTAGTATGGACAAGGAAAAATAACTTAACTATTAATCCTATGAAATCTCAAGCTATGATAGTATCGCCTTCGCTATCTAAAACAAATTTTGCCATTACCATTAAATTAAATTCAAGTATCTTACAAGTTTCAAACAATATTAATTATTTAGGAGTAATAATTGATTCCAAACTTCTTTTTAAAGAACACATTTTAAAGTTAAAATCTAAATTATCTCGAGCAATAGGAATTATGTGTAAATTAAAGCATATTGTACCTCTTCGTATTCTAATACGTCTTTATTATGCATTTTTTCACTCTCATTTACTCTATGGTTTATTGGTTTGGAGTGCTACTTATACAAGTTATCTGCAACCGATAAACATACTACAAAATAAAGCTCTGCGTATAATTAGTAATGAACAACGATGGACAAATTCTACTATTTTGTACAGTGGCTTAAAGATTTTAAAGCTTCAGGATTTAATTAAACTCGAAATAGCCAAATTTATGTTTAGTTATGATAATTGCCTATTGCCACCTATTTTTGTAAATTACTTTCTCAAAATTTCTCAAATTCATTCACGATCAACTCGTTTCTCAGACAAAAATTTTCTTTATCTGCCTAGGTACTCCACTAATCGCTTGCAAAAGTCAATTAAATTTCGAGGAATGAAAATATGGAATGAAATCCCTTTTTACATTAAAACGAATTGCTGCTCACTCAAAAACTTTTCTCTGAAATACAAACAATACATTTTACAATCGTATGAATGATGGTCTTTATTTTATCTTTTTTTTATTCTCTTATTTTCATGCATCTTTGTTTGCGCTGAGTCATTGTTATAGTTACGATACCTGATTACTCATTCTACTTTTATCATTTGGTGGCTGCTTGACTTGAAGACCAATTGTTTTTGGTCACTTCGCAATCTCCATGCTGGTTTTTTTTTATTTATTTTTTGTACGTGTTATGTAATCGTTTACCATTTATTTGATCTTGTAGTGTGTGTTTGTTTTTGATTTGATCTTACAAACTGGCGAAATAAACGAAGTCAATTCAATTCAATTCATTTTCTGTTGACATTCACGAGATATCCTAGCCACCAAAGTTGTACGAGCCAGAAAGGTAGGGAGCAATTATTTCCCCAGGTCTCAAAAATTTGAAAAAATTAAAATTTTTCGGGAAGCGACAAGGAAGTATTTGGGCAAAACATTTTTTGTGCACCGGAAAAGAACTATTTGTTCAGGAAAAAGTTTCCACATGTAGAAAACGATTAAGAAATGAGGTAAAGACCTTTTTTTAGTCTTCACCTTAAATTTGGGACATAAATAAGCATTTTAGACACTGATTGACAGTGATGACCATTTTTTTGGTCTTCACTCAAAATTTTGGACAAAATTACAGAATTTCTTTTCATATCCGTGAAGTGATACATGATCACGATTCGGGCGATTGTCGTTAAAATTGGAAAAAGCTGTATGATTTTTTCAAATGGTAAGGCTATAAAATCACTGGCATTTGTGAGTCCTCAACCAATAATCTAATGCTTTTCAAATTAACGTTACATTTTGGGTTGGACAGCACCTATGGAGGTTATTAGATTCGGATTTCATTTTTACACCAAATTATAAAATTATTTAACACTCCTTTTAAAGTCTTAATGAAAAAACAATAAAAGCTTTCAACCTTCTTAAGCATGCATGTGTATTCACTTTTCAACCATGCAAACACGAATAAATTCTAAAATGTTATTTTATGAACTGAGCAAACATTTTGATAAATGTGGCATTGAAAGAGGCAGCGTGCATTCAGTTTGAAGTGTTAAACTAAACAAAGTTTTTTAAAAAAATCGCACTACTAGTCTTACTTGCTGTTTTTAAAGGGAATTTCTCTGAAAACAAATATTGTAAAGAAGTTTTGTTAAGAAATCCATTTGTAGTGTAGTACTTTAATTTGGCGGCCGAACTTATTTCATAAACCTTTTTCTCATTTGGCACATGCCACAGCATAATGTCGAGAGCCTGCAAAATATTTCAAGTAAGAAAAACTTTATAGGAAATATAATAATAAGACTAATAATCAATATAGGCCTAAAAAATTTGTCTTACGTCAAGAAAATAATAAGCTGGATTTTTGTAATCTTGATCCGTGATTGCATCAATCCTCCCAAAAGTATTCCGGTTCTCCCAGTTTTTTGATCCTTTAGTAAAAGAAAACACAGCAAAAGCGGCATAAAACTTTCATATTTGTTTTTGTTTTCAGTTTTTATTCAATCTTATTAAACGAATTATAAAAAATGATTCAGCAAGATTGTTTTTAAAACCATTTTAATGCCATAAGGCATTAAAAAAAAGTTGTCCATGAGGAAGGTTTGTTTGTGGACGTTTTCAAATTACGTATTAATATCTGCATTTTTAAGTGAACTGACATCCTCATCAAACGGAATGTTATAAGTCACAAAAACATGACACATCGAAAAAGCAACTTGCGAAATCTTACTAGAAAAGAAAATTTTTTTATCATCATTTAACTTCTTTTATCATCATTAAACTTTATTTGTTATTTAAATTTTTTCCAAAATTTTTATCTAAAAAAACAATTTTCAAAAACCTTGGATGCTGGCTGGTCCCTGTTCACTGCTCCATTTATCCCCTGGCGTGCATTTCCCGTCGATGTTGTTTTCATGAATTGATGCCACTAAGGTCCATCCTCCACCCGATACTTCCATGTCGCAGTATGTCTTAAAAAAGGAATGAGGAAGACAAGGTTAGTAAACAATGCATTTAAAGGCATTTGTTAATTAGTAGCTTGACAAAAAGAATTTTTTGTTGCAAACCTTATAAAGAACATTACGTTCATTTTTGAGATTTTGGTTTTGTTTGTTCACTTTGAGAAAGAAATAAGCTACAAGACGTTATATCAGTGATTCTCAATCTTTTTATTATCGCGGACCTTTTAATTATCTTTCAAGCAATCGCGGACCCCTTAAACATGAACGCCAGCGGAACCAATATTAGGGGAGCAAGATAGGCGTGAAGTATATTTAGAAAGAGGCAAGATGGTTAAAACTTATCAAAAAACTGTATTTTACATAAAAAATTTAGAATCCAGAGGCACCAAGGCCTCTTGTTGTTCTCCCCCAGTGCCAAAGTTCATACCATTACATTTCCTTTCCTTGACCTTTATTTGGAAACCAGATTTGCACCCAAGCATTGCCAAGACACTTTACGGCACTTTCCCCTGCTTGGTGGTCTTGACAAGCAGTTCTAAATTACAGTCATATGTCTACTAAATTACTAGCGGACAGCAATATCTTGGCATCTCCGGAAGCAGGTCGGGGTAATTGCTTACCCTATGTATAGCGCCTCCGTCGCTTTCCTGCGAGTCAGGAGGATAAATATAGAGATAAAAATAAAAATAAAAAGGCTCCATCCGTACATACGCCACAAAGCTTTTCCCTTGCGTTTCATAGAACTTTGACATGCTGTTTATTACATCTTGAGCTGTTGCTGTAGTTTCCAAAGAATTACATTACAAACACTCTTCTTTAACATCCTCCTTATGTATGTATCGAACAAATACTAAGAGCTGCAAGCATGATGCAACATCTGTTGATTGGTCGAGTTGCACAGCGAACATGGTAGAATATGTGATTTCAGCTATAACTTGCTGTTTGACATCTGTTGTCATAAGCGGATACGCCTCTTAATTGTGTCATTGAATAAAGGCAATTGTTGAATTTTTTTGCACTTGTTTCTCCTAAAAGCAACTTCACCATATCTACCACACATTGTTTTACAAGGGTTTCTCCGATGGTATGGGGCTTTTTTTGCTTGGCTATATGTAATTCCACTTCAAAAGAAGCCGTCAGCTTGCAGTGATCTGTTCTTGAAAATATCCAGTAGTATCCAATTTTTGCCCTTTTAACAAAAGTTTTAGTCTTTCAAAAAAATCTAAGTCTTTTTCTACATACTCTAGGTGCTTCTGCTGCAGGTAACGCTTAAGCTTTGATGGCTTTATTGCTTCGTTGCTGAGGAAAAAACAACATAAAACGCATTGGGGTTTTCCATTGCAATTGTCAAACACAAAGGTAAATCCCATTTTAAAATAACTTTCTAAAAACTTTCTAGATTTGACGATGCCGTTTCATTTCAAGTATTAAACCTTTCTCACAATAACTATGTGCTACCAACTGAGAAAAAGACTATTTTGCCTTCTCGAATCATTTAGCGTCATAGTACGTTATCCAGCTGCGTTGTTTTGTATAAGTGACAATAGGTTTGATTAATATGACATCACAATGCGGATAATCGCAATAAGTTTTTTGGCGACATCAAAATACGGTATTTAAGCAAATATTTTAAAAAACAAATGATGATCAACGCGCTATTAAAAAAAAAGCATTAAAAAAATTAATATGACAGTTGGAAATTTTTTACCTTTCGCGGACCCCTTGAAAGTGCTTCACGGACCCCCAGTTGAGAACCACTGCGTTATATAATACTGTCCGTTGACCAATTATAAGCAGCGTGTTTTTATTATAACTGATTATACCATGTACAGCTGGCGCAAAATGACTTAGGACCTTTAACAAAATTTCCATTTTATTACATGCTATAAAACTTTACATCACATTAATCTCACAACTCTGCTTTTATGATTGTGATTCATTAATACATTAACAAAGGGTCAGTGTGGAAATAGAATAACACAATAATATTATTTTTGCTTCACAATAATATTAGGAGGTTGATTTATTTAGAGAATATTAGATATTAAAGTTTTTAGAATGCCTGGAAAGTATACTAGTAGTGAGGAAAAGGCTAGAATTCTTGCCTGGAGACAAGAGAAAGTTTCCATGAAAGAAATATGTGCTCGTAGTAGAAGAGCCAAGTCAACAGTAATGAAGCTTCTAGCCTCAGCCAAAGGGCTTCCTCCCAATAAAGTCCCCAAGCACAGATTTGGAGGTGGACGAAAAAAGAAGACATCAAACGCTACGGACACTTTAATAAAAAGGGAGGTGCAAAAAAATCCACGACTGACAGCTGGAGCTAAAAAATTTGCATCCAGAACTGCTGGAAAATGTTGCCGTGCGCACCATACAGCATCGCCTGCAAAACGGCTTGGGCTTGCCCAGTCGCAAAGCTGCTAAGAAGCCTCTCTTAACAGAACGAATGAAAAAGCAGCGCGTTGCATTTGCAAAAAAATACATTCACTGGACGCCTGCGCAGTGGAAAAGAGTTATGTTTTCGGATGAGAGTAATTTTCAAGTGTTCCGAGTGGGATCCCCTATGGTTCGACGCCCTCATGACTCCAATAGATTTGACCCTAGGTTCACAGTCCCAACTGTAAAGCACCCGGATTCAATCATGGTATGGGGAGCTTTTTCTGGGGAAATGGGCAGGGCTGGCCTGTATTTCTTACCTAAAAACAAAAAAATGAATAGCGATCAGTATGTAAAAGTGCTGGAGGAGCACATGCTCAGCATGTTTCACATTCACAGCTGTGAAGTCTTCATGCAAGACAATGCTCCATGCCATAAGTCCAAAAAAGTTACGAATTTTCTCCAACAGCAAAAAATAAGAGTGCTTGATTGGCCTGGTAATAGCCCGGACTTAAATCCAATAGAGAATTGCTGGCAAAAAATGAAGAACATCATGAAACAAACTTGGAGACCCTAAAACTTGAGCTCATGAGAGTCTGGTGCCAGAAGATGTCACTGGATTATTTTCAAAATTTGAGCAATTCCATGCCCAAACGCCTGCAGATGGTCATCAAAAAGAAAGGAAATATGACAAAATATTAAACACCGTGTTTTTGTTTAATAAAAATTGATAAATATAATAAAAATTGTGTTTTAACTTGAAAAACGGTTATGTCCTAAGTCATTTTGCGCCAGCTGTAACAATTGTTTGAGAATCAAAGTATTTTATTGAGTCATCCAATTGAAAAGGACTCTTAGTAAAATTTTTATGCAAGAGATTTTGAAAGCAAATGGAAACATTGTTTTGAATGTTTTAAATTCATTTATTTGCAATCAAATTATTACGTTTTCTAAGTTGCCATTGACAGAGTGATTACAAATAGGCAACAGCGACTAAACAATATACCTGTACATTGTTATTAGACGAACAATGGCAATAGTGCGCGATTGCCATACCTTTCAAGCAGCTAAGTTAATTTTAAAAAAGAAAGAAAAAAGAAATTTATATAAATTAGAAAAAAAAGTGTATACATTTGTTTATGAGCGCAAAAAGTAGTAATAATTAACGATAAAATGTAGGGGAGAGTGGGGTGCATTCGGACAAAAATTACAAATTTTGCTGTAGTGCTTTTTTTACAAGTTATATCCTGATCAAACTTTTTTTGTATAATTTATACAACTAAATCTATCGCATGAAAATGTATTTTCACAGATTTTAACTCATAAAAATATTTACGATCACATTTAAAAAAATGATTTTTTTGTCCAACTGTCAATCGGATTAAGCATAGGACACTATAGGACAAGGAAAAAGAGAAACTAAAATAAGCAAAATAACAAGATATTACAGTGTGGTTTTTGATTGCACTCTCCAAACAATGAAAAAAAAGCAACCAAGAAGTTTACTGCAGCAGCAGATAACAAAAAAGTGCGCCGTAAATGAAAATGCAAAAGCGTGTCTATGCATTAAAATAGATCAAGATTTCTTTGAAAATAATTTGCACATTAGTAACATACCGTAAAACCTCTAATTGAGTGCCACCCTGTTTTTTCAAAAATCGCCGTAAGCGATTTACTAACCCGGATTCCCCTGCGGTTACTATCGCTTCTTCAGAGATCGATTTTCTCTTATTTTTTTTTTATTCCATGCTAATGCTGATGCTGAAAGAGGGATTTCGGGTTAGTTTCACTGCAAAAAGAAATCGCTTACGGCGACTTCTTGAAGAGACAGGGTGGCGCTAAATTAGAGGTTTTACGGTATATTGAATAACAAGCATGAAAGGTCCTGAGCAGAAAACGTTGATTAACTATTAATGTACATTGAAGAAAAAAAGTCATAATCGAATTTCATTAAAGATCTTTGACAACTAGACGATCCGCATTCCTTGGGTGCAGGCAACACAGCCTTAAAACCTTTTTTCTTTACTGAAGCCAAATCAGTGACCTCAGGAAAGAAAAACTCTGTAACTTTGCGTTTCTTTCGCATATAAGAAATTATATAATCGCCTTCAAATTTCTTGTTTTTGGTGATCTGACCAACGTAATACTTTCTGGGAAATGTTTTATATTCAACTAGCACATACTGTAGTCACCTATTGCAGGCTCATTAGTGCAGTCTGGGACAAGGAGATTTTTTTTAACATCACAAGGGTCTGAAAAGTTATCAGATGAATGATCTGACAGAAGAATCTGTATCTCTAACATTTGAACTTTTGATGCTATACAGATATTTTCTAGTGTTTTTAGCTTTCCGTTTGATGCTTTTTGAAATTTGTTACAACTTTTTAAACGCTCTTTTTGTGGTGTTTTAGTTAAAATCATGCTACAACCTTTTTTTCTCCTGGAAGCTTTTGGATAACCAATTACCTGTTCTGGAGATAAAAATTGTTTTGGAAAGTTTCCAGATTTTGAATCTCAACGTCATTAAGTGACCTTAAATCTTGCAGCTGAAAATCAACATTGTCCTAGTTTCCATTTTCTTCCAAATGTCCGTTGCTTGCTGGTGCATCCTTAGGTTGATCGGTGACCAGACTGGGTAAAAAATTGCACTCATCAAAAATGTGTTCATCTAAGGCAGGGTTGTCCAAAGTCCGGCCCGTGGGTCAATTACGGCTCGCAATGAGTTTTCATACGCCCCCACCTGTGGTTGCACAATGTGTTATTTTTGGCCAGCAGCCACGCATATACCAATACAACTTTTAAGTTTCTTTTTTACACTAATAATGGAGGCAGTGGCCCAGATGGTAGGTGCTTTTTCGCAGCGTGGGCAGCAAGTAAGTCTGTTCATTGGTGTTTAAAATCACAGACCGAAACCAAATCTACCAAAATGGAAGGGTATCCACCCATTCCGATGTTCAGCGAGGGTCTCCTAGTGGGAAAACGTCCTTTTCAGGACGGGGCAATGCCTGAATAAAACTGCCCTTTTCAGGCACATTGCCAACAAGTTTCAAAGACTCACTATTCTTCAGCTAAACATCGAAGGCCTCACTGCAAGCAAGATGAACGTTCTTTATCACCTCGCTATGCAGTCTGAGGCACTCGTCATCCTACTGCAGGAGACCCACTGCACTGATGCAGAGAAGTTGGTACTTCCAAACTACCAACTAGCTGGGTCTTCTTTAAGCAGGAAGCATGGCCTTGCCACGTTTGTCCACGAGCGACTGAGATACACGCTTTTGGACCAATCTCCACCGACATCGGAGATCGAGTGGTTGTGTGTGGACGTTGATGGCTATAAAATAGTCAACGTCTACAAACCTCCACCAACGTGATTGCGATCTCTGGATCTCCCAGTGTTTCCTCACCCCTGTCTTTACGCTGACGATTTTAACTGTTGTCATGCTGACTGGAGTTACAATGATAACAGTCCGGACGGTGAGTGCTTGGCTGGATGGGCAAGTATTAATTGTCTTGCCCTCCTATATAATGCCAAGGACACTGCCAGTTTTTACTCCGATCGCTGGAACACTCGCACCAATCCGGATCTAGCTTTCGCTAGCGTAGGTCCAAACAGTCGCTTACCGGATAGACGTGTCCTTGAAAAGTTCCTTAGGTCACAACATCAACCTTCGCTTATTACACCACCAAGATTTTCTCTGGCAGTGCCAAGCATGCCTGTTAAGCGATGGAACTTCCGCAAGGCCAAATGGAGTCACTACATTGCTTTGACAAATAAATTTGCAAAGACTTTGTTGCCGCCTGATTCAGTTGATGTGGATGCGGGTTACCAGGACTTCTGCAACACCATTAAGAAAGCAGCCAAAAAAGACTATCCCACGCGGGTATCGAAATAACTATATTGGATGTTGGGATGCAGAGTGTGAATCCTTCTATAAAACTTTCCAGCAGTCTGTTCAGGGAGACGACTCAAGTTTGGCTGCTACAGCTCTGCTTGCCAACCTTGACAGGAAGCGAAGGGATCGATGGTCCGAGGCTGTTCGGAGCATCGATCCCTCCGAACATCGACTTCTCACACTCTAGTCGAAAAGCATGGAGTATTTGGAACAATCTTACCGGTAGGTCACGACACTCTCCTCGTCACTGTCCTGTTTCAGCTGATGCTATTGCATTTCAGCTGGTTAGAAATGGGAAATAGGAGGCTGTTGACCGAAGTCTTCTCGACTTGTCTCTCAAGAAGAGTCTGACCTTTGGAGGGCCACAACACCAGACGCAGTAAATATCTCTGACACTTTTTCACAGAGAGAATTTACTGCTGCCCTTTAACATTTAAAACCAGGTAAACCTCCGGGACCTGATTCCATTTGCCCAGAGCTTATACTCTATGCTGGAGCTGTTTTGAAGTCCTGGTTACGTGACTTCCTCTCTTCCTGTTTGGCCGACTCAAAATTCTCAAGATCTGGAGAAGAGAGCTTGTAGTCGCGATTCCAAAACCAACAAAGCCCGTGGGGGACCCAAAGAGTTATCGACCGATATCTCTGCTCTGTGTCTCCTACAAGATCCTCAAGAGGCTTATCTACGCCCGCGTTGAACCATTAATCGATATGCTGCTCCCTAAAAAGCAGGCTGGGTTCCGACGCGGGAAGTCAACCGTTGATCAAGTTGTTCTGTTAACCCAGAACATCGAGGATTTTTTTGAGGCTAAAAAGAAGACCGGTGGCGTATTTGTCGATCTGACAACTGCTTATGGCACTGTCTGGCACCGTGGCCTTACCTGCAAGCAGCTCAGACTTCCTCCGGATAAGCATAGGGTCAGAATGATTACGGAGCTTGTCCGAAATCGAAGTTTCACCCTTTACTACCGGTGACAGCAAGCAAAGCAGGCCACGCGGTCTTAAAAACGGCGTTCTTCAGGGATTGGTCTTGGCTCCTTTCCTATTTGACATCTATACGTACGATCTGCCTTCCACGATTTCCAGAACGTTTGCTTATGCTGATGATTTAGCATTGTTGCATTCTTCTGGAAACTGGAAAGACTTGGAGGGGACTTTAAGCCAAGACATGTTTACACTTTCAGCGTATCTCCAGACTTGGAGCTTGAAGCTCAGTCACACAAAGACGGTGACGGCAGCTTTTCACTTAAATAACCGAGAGGCCAAACGTGAACTAAAAGTCTATAACAACCACAGACTTTTACCGTTCTGTTCAACCCCTATTTATTTTGGGGTAAAACTGGACATATCGCTCACGTTTGGTGACCATTTAGTGGCATTGCACAAAAAACTATCCTCGCGCGCCACACTGTTGAGGCGACTCGTGGGCTCGGGATGGGGTGCTGGTGCTAAAACACTACGTATAGCCACCTTATCTCTAGTCTACTCAACAGCTGAGTACTGCGCGCCAGTCTAGTGTCGCTGTACTCACACTCGCCTCATCGACAGTGTCTTGAATGATGCCTTGCGCATAGTCACTGGATGCCTGCCTCCCACTCCAACGGACCACCTGTACTCTCAGGCAGCCAGCCAGCTAAGCTTCGCCGACTGGGAGCGACACTCTCCTTGGCTCACCGTGGATCTCTGGACTCTGATCATATCTTGTATGGTATTTTAAGTGGGTCCTCAGATACTCGCCAAGTGAGACTAAGATCCAGACGCCCGTTTGTGTCAGCTGCGCGGAATCTTTTGGACAACCTTGCCGGACTTGGCATCCGCGCTTCTGAATGGACAAATCACAAATGGAACGCGGAGTATTGTGAAAATGCTTCCAGGCTCCGTACTTTTGTGCCCCAGACCGGTGCCAGGCCTGTTGGGATGGGCTTACCCCGAGCAGCTTGGGTTAAGCTCAACCGCCTGCGGACTGGTGTTGGGCGATTCCATTTGTTCATGCACAAATGGGGCCTCACTCCTTCACCGAATTGCGAGTGTGGCGCCTCTGAGCAAACCGCAGACCATGTTCTAACAGCATGCCCTATACATCGGGCACCACATGGAGCACGAGGTCTGACGGTTTTGGATGACGAAACTCGATGCTGGCTTAATAACATCACTGCCAACTTATGATTCAGGCAGTATAGCAGTCTGAAATAGTAAAATAATAAACCCTCGGCCCCAGTCCTTTTTGTGTCCGACCTGGAGTGGATACCTCTTCAAACGACGACGACGACGACAGTGGCAGCGCTTTCTGATAAGTTTAGACTCGAGAAAAAACTGGCGAGATAAAGTTGGAACCATTATGATACTTGTAAACTAGATGGGCGGACGGACAATTTTTTATTTTTCCGGTTTCAGGTGATTTTTGTGCCAAATTACGTTTTTTGCTCGCTTTTATTTGTCGCAAACGCAAAAACTAGAAAGAAAACTGAGCAACAAAAGGAAAAACTGAAATATATGACATCAATACGTCTCCACCTCACCCCAAAAAACAAATCAACAAGCCCCACCTCACCCCGCCCACCCCTAACCACTCGTTGTCACTCCGTGGAAAGCCTGAGCCTTTTTAAATTGATACGTACAAGAAGACGGCCTTCACAAATGTCAAATCCAGGCAAGAAAATTTGAGATTTGTGTTACTAGATGTATTAATTTAAATCCGTCATAATACAGTATATCTGTATAAAATAATAATGTAGTCATTGTTAATATATGTTCAATATGAATTACTTAGAATTGATTTAATGCTTGTCACTACTACCAAGAAAACGCATCTTTACCAGACAAGTTGTTCACTGAAATTCGATTGACCCGGTGCGTCCATCTAGTTTACAGGAACCACCATTATTCCGTAATAATCGCGAAAACAACTAATTTTATTCTAAAGAGTAAAGCCAGTACGTTATAGTGATTCATAGCGACAATCGAACAAAAGAAAGAGAAAGCTGATTTTGTAAGAGAAATTGTCATATCTACAGCAAGTAAGAAAAGAAAGTGGATAAAGAAGGACGCTGTTTCCAGGGATGTTGTTACAATATTTTTTTACTGAAAACAGAAACAACTGTAAAATAGCTTTTAAAAGTAATTGATTCACTTAAAGCTCTTTTGTTAATTGAGTAGCCTTAGAAAAGGCTGTTTTGAAAACTTGAACGTTTTCGTCTAGCTCTCTCCAGGAGGTTTCGCTAGAATGAATTGCAGAACTGAACGTACTCGTAGTATTTCAAAAGTTTTAAGACTGATCTTGATTGGCTAAAAATTAAGGTTAGTAATAGTTATCATAATAATTGAAAAGTATTTAATAAAGTAAAACCACGTTTTGTCAGCGTTAAACAAAAAAGGAACAAAATTATGCAAGTTTTGTGTGAAAATTTGGAACTAAAAAGAAAATTTTTTACAATTATACTAACAATTTATGTTTGTAAACAAACTCTTTTTGTATACACAAATTAGGTTTTCGAAGAGTGATGAAAATTGATTCTAAGATTGATAAATAGAAATAGGATCGTGGTTTAGAAAGAATAAAAAATTGATTGTCCTTATAGTGAGATGCACATTTTTGCTTATGCAACAGATGGTTTCCAATCGCTGAGTCACAGTGCCTTATTGAATTAGCTAGTTTTCCAGGGCGTTCTGGTTGTTTACGTTCTTGACGGGTTCTGTTCCGAATAGACTTCAGCACATGCTGGCGGATTCTGTCCTGCAAACGTTTAGACGTTCGACCAACGTACCGACTATCGCAGTGGCATAGGTATTCATATACGACGTCACTTCGTTAAAAAGTGGGAAGAACGTCTTTATGTACAGCAGGTAAAATTCGTCTGGTGGAAAAGACCACTCGTGGTTGGATCGCTTCAAAACAATTATTAATAGATAAATTTATTTTTCTTTCAAATTTCAGGGAATTTCGCTAATCCAAGGCAATTTTCAAGTTAGCTTAGATAAAAACAGGTTCAACTATATCCTTTCCAAAATTACTTACCTACCCTAAAAACCAAAATTCATCTACCACATTTATTTTACAATAGTTAGTTTTTTCAAACCAACACGAGTGAACGCTCTGTGGCAAAATTTATTTATGTCTGCAGTTTGAAGTTTCAGAGTTTCCCACTTTTTTTTCAAATTACAATGTTCGACTGTACCCAGTGTCCAGCCGGGCCCCACTCTCCCCTACATTTCCAAGCCATGCAAAGAGAATGCTGCAGAATCATGGGTGGGAGAAATAAACTCTGGGACCAAAAGGAGTCGGCAGGCAAAGAAACCAACCAAAGGAACTTCTGTCGCGGGCAAAAGACCATTTCCAAATCGTCTTAATTTTAGACTACTTCGATTAAAGCTTACTTGATTGCTTTCCTTAATCAGGAAGAAGTTGACAGTAATCTCATTCAAAAAGCTAGAATTGGTATTTAGTATTTCCAACATGACGCAATTACTTTTTGTTTAACGAATTAAAAGGACAAAAGGGTTCTAGACTTTCAAACTAAATAACTAACAATCTTTTGGAGCTTTTACTTTTTTATCTTCAATGCTAAAAATCAAAAAACTTAAAAACTTCATAATTTCCCTGTTCATAAGTGAAAAATTTAAAGTGGAGTTTGGAGGAGTACCAATTTGTTTTAATTTGAACTGACAAAATGTGGTAAATATTGTTTATTTTTTTCTGATTGCAATTTTTCTGTTTAAAAAATAAACGTAAAAACAGACATTTTGGGGATGGAACGGATTATTTATTTTCATATCAATTTTAATGCAAAAAATTGTTTCGTAATACGAGTAAATCGCAATAGGAGCTCAGCCTGGTAACGAATTAAACTCGTACTGCGAGGTTTTACTGTACATATGAATTAAATAAAATAAAAATTAATCAATTGTTTTGGTTTACTTGTGTCCTTTAAAGGATGAATTTTTAAAAAATGTAAGATAATTAAATTGGGTGATCCATAAAAACAGTAAAAGTTTTGCTAAAAAGTTGAAAAAAAAACTCGTTTTTTAAAAAAATTAAAAAAAATTCGTTTCTAGTAAAAAAACCATTTTTTACTGGAAACGAGTTTTTTGTTTTCACTACATGCAAATAAAAGATTCGAATAGTAGGCCAGCAGTTCTTAACTGCTTTCACTTTCGGCACTTTTCAAAGACGATAAATATTTTACGTTATCACAAAATAAATAATTTTCAAATAAAGACTTTAAAACTAAACCAATATTTTAAAATATGTAAAATTTCAACTGCTTATGGCATTTGTGGCAATTGAAAACGACCCACTAAGTGCTGGAGAAACCGGGTTGAAAACCACTGATGTTGGCCAGTGAGGCGGTTAGTATTTCCATCTTGCGTTAATTTTTGTGAAGAAACAAGATTACTATTTAAGAATAGATCCATGCGCTGATATTAATTTCTGGAACCATGTCAATTAATTATGCAGGCGTATAAAAATTCGCAGAAAAACTTGAGTAGTAGAATATTTGCGTCACGAGATAATAGTCTTAAGCTAAAAAAATTGCAAAAAGCAAAGGCCATTGTGAAGTTGCTGAGTTTGCGTGCTATTTCACTTTTAAATCAAAATAAAATAAAGTTTTGAAATGATGGAAAGAAAATTTCTTATAAAGGCATCTTTTAAAAATTATCAAATTAAAAAGTTTTACACACTAAATATACAGGTTTCTAATCCAAAATTTTCAACTCGCAAAACAAAAATTAGCGTAGTAATTTTATTTTATAGGCTCATAGGTTATGCAAAATATATTGATTGAGATTCAGATTCCTTTTTTAAAAAATTCATATTAAAAGACGGAAATTTTTTTCAGTTTTTTAAAATAGCGATACCTAGCTTTGTAACTTTGATCAATTTCTAAAATAATATAAATTACCTGAAAAGCAGGAGAACGTTTATCCGGTTGGATTTTGTAGATTCCTGACTTGCCTTTAAGGTCTTTGCATGATCTCGCGCTTTTTCCATCAACTACTTGAAAACAAGCAAAAGTTTTTATGTTTATAATTTTGAGAAACTTTGATTAAATGTAGACCATGACTCCATTTTGGAAAAAGCGGTAGTGTATAATTCCCATGGAATACAACTAAGTATTATTTTGATTTACATATCATCATTATCATCATCATTACAACCTCTATTTATCTACCTGACATACGAGACATTGTCGAAGATGTTAAAATTGAGGCAACCTTTAAGTAAATACTTCGACCTGGTTTCAGAGATCCCCAAGATATTGCAATACGGTTAAAACTTTTTTTTTGGATTTTTTAGTATTTGTTTATAGATATAAGTGAAAGTTAGAGCTGCTTGCTTAAACCACCAAGCATAGAAAAGTGCCGTAAAGTGTCTTTTTAAAGGATACAACAGAATGACAACACATGGTGGCACTGCTGTTCTTTGGAGAATATCACTCACTGCTTACCCTGTAAGTAATGTTGATAAAAGCATTGTTGAGATAAATATTAAATGTCAAAACAATTCTATAGTTATTATTAATGTTTATCTTCCTCATAACTCTTCGTCAAATGTTGAGGCCTACTTAAAATATTTGGGTGCTCTTCAAATTTTGTGTGAAGCTCAGCAAAGCTAAGATTTATGTGTTGTTGGAGATTTTAATGCCAATAAAAAAAGTACTTGTGGACAGTACTTCAATAATTTTTGTGAGGAACATGGTTATATCATCTCTGACAGATCTATTTCACCTTCTAACACTTTTATTTACTTAAGTGACTCTTTTCATACAACCAGCTGGCTTGATCATTGCATATCTTCGTCATCAGTTCATAAATCAATAAAAAATATTTCAGTATTGTATGATTATATTACATCAGACCATTGCCCTCTATCTATTACTTTTTGTTGTAACTTATTACCTCTCTTGCTGTCAAGTGATGAGGCTACTAATCAATACACTAAATCTTGGAACTGTGCAAGTTCTGAAAAGAAAAAAAGATACTGGGTGGCCTACTTAACACTAGAAACCCCAATGGGTCATTTTTGACCCATTTATGATTTTAAATAGTTACCATTCAATCAGTGAAAATTTTTTTTCAACAAAACTTGGTGACTTTTCCTAATTCGGTTTATACTTTTATATGGTATATGCACAATTGTTAAAATGTGAAAGTTTTTTCCAAAAAATCTTGATATACCTAGAAGTACCACATGGGTCAAAATTGACCCATCTACATAAACAATCTTAGTGTTGCTTTAATATATTTGTAGAGAAAGCCTAGAAAAGAACAAGCATTTTTTTATACTTACAATCAATTATTTAGTGTATTATATGGTATATATTGCAACCTTATTTACATTTTAGAACAATTAGTTTTGTTCCAAACTTGAACTTGTTAGTATTTTCCAAAGAGTCAAAGAGTAAAGTTCGTTCAATTGACATTCATTTCTATCTTTCAGAAAATAAGTGTGATTTGTTACCTATTCCTAAGATATTTTTGACCCTAATAATGAAAAAATTAAACTTTCAAGAAACTCTCAAACTTTTACAAAGTGATGACATTTACTTATCTTGTGATGAAAGTGACTTTGATGAAACTCAACTGATTGAGTCTTTTTCATCTGAAGATAGTGAGGAAGATGACTCTATTATTAAAGATGAAGTGGTATGCATTGAACAAGAAAATTTGTGCAATGTTCAAGCAAGTTCATCTTCACATTTTAGTAATGAAGAAGTACAAACTCGCAGTGGAATCATATGGAGAAGATTCCAGGAAGGGCAAAGTTCCAGAGGACGATTCCCTTCGGAAAATGTGTTTACCCCAAAACCAGGACCAACAGCTTACAGTTGCAGACAAGTGATGAAAGAAAGTCCTCTAAGTGCTTTCCAATTATACATAGATGAAATAATGTTGAGATCAATACAAAGGTATACAATTCATCATGCACACCTTGATGATAAAAATTTCAATTGCCCTCTAGAAGAACTGGAAAAATTTATTGGTTTGCAAATTGCTCGTGGTGTTTTGGAGAGAAAAAATACTCCAGTGAAACAACTATGGAGTAAAGAATGGGGTCATCCTATTTTTGCAAGTACGCTGAGCAGAAATCGCTTTGAAAGCATAATGAAACATCTAAGGTTTGATAACGTATCCACTCGTGCAGAAAGAAGGACAAAGTCAGAAAAGTTTTGTCTTATTTCAGAAACATGGAATGCTTTTATAGAAAACTGTCAAAAGTGCTATGTCCCAAACCTAAATTTGACAATAGATGAACAACTTTTCCCTTGTAAAACTCGCTGTCCATTTACCCAATACATGCCAAATAAACCAGATAAGTTTGGAATGAAATTTTGGCTATTAGCTGATTCAAAATCAAAATATTTGTGCAATGGAAAACCATATTTAGGAAAGGATCCATTGCGCAAAAAGGAAAATGATCTTCCCACTGATGTGTGTCTTTCCCTTTTGAAACCATATTTCAAAAAGGGATACAATGTTACTACAGATAATTTTTTCACAAATGTTAAACTAGCTGAAACTCTAAAACTTGAAAAAACAACTATTGTAGGAACTGTAAGAAAGCAAAGAAAAGAAATACCAAGTGTAGAATCAACAATGAAAAAAGCATCTATTTTTTCTTCAGAAATACTTCTTTCTGATTCAGGCTGTTCACTTACCATATACAAAGCAAAGAAGAACAAAATTGTTTATATTCTAAGTTCAATGCATAAAGATGTCTCAATTGACAAGAATCACTCGAAAAAACGCCCTGAAACAGTTGAATATTATAACAAAACTAAAGCTGGAGTCGATGTATTGGATCAAATGTCTCGCTACCATACATGCAAATCAGCAACTCGAAGATGGCCAGCTGCATGTTTCTTCAACATTATTGATTGTGCTTGCATAAATGCCTTCATTGTCTATAAAGAAGTTACCAAAAGTTCAATTTCAAGAAGAAAATTTCTTTTAGAATTAGTAAAAGAACTATGCAGATATAAAAAAATTGCTGAATCTGAACCCTCATCAAATCCAAAATGTTCTGACTCTACAAATTCACCAAGATCTCTGAAGCGCAAACACTGCCAAATAGATAATTGTCCAAATAAATCTAATAACTATTGCATTGAATGCAAAAAATTCTGCTGTGGGTTTCATACAAAAGCAAAGAAGTTAATTGTAACTTGTTCAAAGTGTGTCAAAAATTTGTGACTGTTTGTCGTTGATTTGGTTTTGTCACTATATAAACATATAACCTATAGTACAGCATATTGGACTATGGCATACATGTAACTTTGTAACAGCTAAGTTTGTGAAATGAGTAAAATTACAAATTTTTTTCAATAAAATTCTGGAAAATAACTGGTTTTATTTGTCTATGGTATGTAGAGTTAACACCACAAAAAATATATCAAAACAAAAGCAAATTTAACTAATGGGTCAAAAATGACCCATTCGGTCCTTTTAGGTAGTCAAAAACCTTGGGGCTTCTAGTGTTAAAAGTAGCCCAGAAAATGTAGTAGAGAAGAGGAACATTCTTTCATTGTTTAAATTACCTGTAGTGTTATAAATGATTGTTTCATTTATCTGTAATGTTATAAAAGATGCTGGAAGTGCTCCCCGTTGACATCTATGCATTTCTGGGCACGTTTAACAACGTTTGCAGATACTGCCTGTAGCTCTTTTCTGGTGATTCTCCTGATAGCGTTGGTAATGTTCTCCTTTAGTTGGTCTAGATTGTCAGGATTATTTGCATAAATTTTTTGTTTTAAAGTCCCCCAAATATAAAAATCACATGATGACAAGTCCGGGGAACGTGGTGGCCATAACCCTTTGCTTATTGTTCTCTCTTCCTTAAACATGTCATGAACTCGTGTCAGTGATCTGTGAGACGTGTGGTATGTAGCGCCATCTTGTTGAAAAAAGAATTGCATTTTGTCTTGTGGTGTCAGTTGGTCGTTAAACTGTTCCAAGATATGTAGATAAACGTCAGTGTTCACAGTTGATTCAAAAAAAAATTGGGCCGACTATCTTAGTTCCTGAAACTGCACCAAACACCAATTTTCAAGTCATGTAGTGGCGTTTCGTGAATTACGTGCGGATTTTCAGAAGACCAATAGCGCGTGTTCTGGGAATTCACATATCCTGATAGGTAAACCATGCTTCATCCGACATAAAGTACAGCAGTGGGTCCAAACACCCTTCTTCAACCATACACAGCAGGCACCTGCAATTTTGAAGACGTTTATCTTTGTCAGGCAACATCAGCTCCTGAACACATGTTATTCTGTATGCTCTCATGCTCAAAGATTTAAGTACACGCTGACATGTTGTTCGTGATAAACCGACTTGCTGGGATAGTCTCCGAGTTGACTTTTGTGGACTTCTTGAAATCCGCTGTTGGATATCACTGACAACTTCTGGCGTCTGGACTAATTTAGGTCTTTTTTTTTTCACGTTTTCGACAGAGCCTGTTTCGCGCCATTTCTTTACCAAGCTCTGAACGGAACGTTTCGCTGGTGCTTTTATCTCTGGGTATTTTTCCAGGAATGCCTGTTGCGTTTCCTTAATTGATCCAGTGCGCAAATAGGCTTCCACAATCGCTATTCTCTGCTGCAGCAAAAACACCATCCTTAAAAAATTTTAACTGTTGATTTTAAGAAATTTGGAGCCTTAATCTGAAAAAAAATGATTAGAGAAAGATAACATATTTGGTATATTGGCCTACAGCATATGGAGGCCATCAATTACATCAACCTATCACCTATACAACCTATCAGGCTACTTTTAAGTGAACCACAACCTATCCAGAGATCGGGCTACTTTTAAATGGGCCACCATGTATAATTTGGTCTCATCTGAACTCTTAAAAGATGTATCTTTTCCAGCTGCTGCAATGCAGTGTAAAAAAGCCACCTGTGATGATCACTCTCATCTTAATAGAATAATACTTTTTTACTCAGAAATTATCTCTGCTTTGACTAAAGCATCCAAAGCAGCATTAAGTTATCACCAGAATACTCCTCAATATTCTCAGGTTCCAGAATGGAACAAAAAATAAAATCTTTACATTTAGCTGCTCGTTATGCTTTTTTGACTTGGGTGCATAATGGCCGTCCTAGACATGAAGCTTACTTTGAAAAAATGAAAGTTACTCGTAAAAAATTTAAGCTATCCTTAAGACACTGTAGAAAACTCAAGGAACAGGATAAATCGGATGCCTTAGCAACTGCTCTTCAATCAAGTTCTTCAAAAACAGCATTTTGAAAAAAAGTACGTGCAGTGTACGAAAATATAATAACAGCATTCCACTCTTTGTTGGTAATGCCACTGGTCAGATTGATATTGCAAATATGTGGAAATGCCAAACAGTGAACTTCTAAACAGTGCATCTGGCAAAAGTTGTGACAAAAATTTTGTTGATAACTTTCTAACCCGCCGATCCAGTTTTTGCAATATAACCAACTTTCAGTGCACAGCTCCTATGTTGTGTAATTTAATTAAAAAATTACCTTTAGAGAAATCTGCTGGTGCTGATGGTATCACGGCAGAACATTTACGGTATGCTCATTATTGTGTTTTTATTTACTTAAGCGTTTTGTTTAATTTATGTGTGAGTCATGGCTTTATTCCTGAAGATTGTCTTATTACTGAAATAGTTTCTATTCTCAAGTGTAAAAATAAAGATGCAACTAATGTAGGTAATTACAGGCCTATAGCTGTGGCTACTACTATTTCTAAACTTTTTGAACATTTTATATTATTTCACATAAAGCCTTTTTTGTCAACTAGTGATCACCAATTCGGGTTGAAGCGTGGTACAGCACTGATATGTATATCTTCTTGCTCAAGCAAATCATTTCGTCTTACCTTTAACAGGGTAGCCCTATTTTTTTAGTATTTTTAGATGCCTCTAAAGCGTTTGACCGAGTATCTAATGAACTCTTGTTTAAAAAGCTGTTATTGCGTGATGTTGCGCCGTGTTTTATACGATTGCTGCGATATTGGTATCGTCAACAGCAAATGCGAGTGAGGTGGGGATCTCAACTGTCTCAATCTTTTGGAGTCTCTAACGGTGTGCGACAAGGGAAAATACTTAGTCCTTACTTATTTGCTGTCTATATCGACCAACTGTCAAAAGATCTCAATCGTGTTCCTGCTGGTTGTTATATTGGAAACACTTTGGTTAATCATGTCGGCAGCGTGGTCGACTGGTTAAAGCACCGGACTGATGATCAACATGGTCTCTGTTCAAAACCCACTTGCGCCATTCTGTTGTGTCCTTGGGAAAGACGCTTACGGCACTTTCTCCTGCTTGGTGATCTTGGCAAGCAGTTCTAAATTACAGTCATATCTCTATTAAATTACTAGCGGACAGCAATATCTTGGCATCTCCGGAAGCAGGTCGGGGTAATTGCATACCCTATGTATAGCGCCTCCGTCGCTTTCCTGCGAGTCAGGAGGATAAATATAGAGATAAAATAAAAAAAATGTCATATGTGCAGATGATGTATGCTGTTTCAGTCCTAGCGTTGCAGGACTACAAGATTTACTTAATGTGTGTGACAGCTTTTCTTATAAAAATGGTATTGTTTTTAATAGTTGTCATACTTCATTCATAGTAAAATTTTGTACAATTTTATTAATCGCTACCTTAACTCCTCTAACTTCCTTGTCACCAATATGATGAATACTTATTGCTTTTCTGATAGTCAATTTTTTACTTATTATAGGCACATGCTCTATTGTTTTTCATAATGTGTGTACATTTGTTTTGTTGTTAATTTTGTATGAACGAACTGTTTGAAACAAGTTTTTTGAATTTTTGAATTTGAATTATTCTGTGCAGTTTTTGCTGTTTTTTTTTCTGTTATGGACCGTCAGTCCGATTAAAAAAAATAAATAAATAAAATCAAATAGAAGTGGAAGCAGGACCGTATCGATTGTGTTGACCATCAATGCCACGTTTCTACCTACTCCACCACGCTGCCGACTAACACAAGCACAATACTGATTCGATGTTTAAATGTCGGTACTAGAAAATTGGAAAATTGGTTCTGGGTTGACATGATTAATGGAAATCGCAATATTTCGCTTTTAAAAATAAAAAAATTATTAAAATTGTGGCGAGAAACTTAATTAGTTGCCAAAGTGGATGCCAAGCAAACCGTAGCCGATGCCAAACAATAGAGGAAGTCGTGCTTACAAACCAAAAAAATAGAACTTAGTAGAAGATAGAAATTGCTGCATCAATCCTACAATCATTTAAAAAGCATAAAACAAAAGCTCAAAATCAGTAAGCTACAACTTGCTTTTTACAAACAAATGCTTGTATTTATAAAGTTCAGTCCTTATCTAATACCTACAATAAATCATTCAAAAATGTTGAAAAATTATATTTGCACTTATGTCTTTTTTCAACTTAGTTCTTTTCTTTTTTGAACTTGGTTTGTTTTTTAAAAGCTTTTCAAATTGTTTTTGGTATATTTAAGATTTATCAATTAAAAGTTTTATGTTTTTCTTCATAGAAAAAATTTTGCTTCATTTTTTTATTTCAAAATTAAATAAATGTTTTTAATTTGGCCACTGTTTATTAACTAATGAGAATCTACAGTTATCAAATAGAGTGACCCGCAATCATTTGAAGAGAAAAAACTAATATCTCCAAAAAAATCGATGCTCAGCAAGCACACCACGTGGATATCACGTGGATTTTTACATGAAAATCAGTTGGGTTTCCAGATTTTTACTTGGAATCCACGCGGTGTGTTTGCTAAGTAGTTTTGTCCTGAATGTTGAGATTGATTTAAACCAGAGTTTTCAAACTCGTTATAATACGTGGATCTCTAGGTTAATTTTGTTAAACTCAAATAGATCTAGAGTCTAAATATTTTACAAAATTCCAGTGAAGACAAAAACAGTCATCAATAGGAGTTTCAGTAAGTTTTTTTTTAACCGTGAAGTAAAGACTTTTTTGAAATATCTTAGAAATATATTCACTTAAAAACATCTTTACTTCAAAATATCTCACTTCTGTGGAAACCCAGTCTAATTTTTTTCCGAAAGTCCAGCGAAGACCAGAAAAAATGTTTTCGTCTCAATGTTAAAAAAATACCCGAATAATTGATTTCAAATTTTTAGATATACTTTTGAAAAAATGGATTGTAGATCGCTAATTATTTTTTATATATATCCTATTATTATTTTTAACTAACTATTTTCTATTATTTTTAACTAATGCTAATTATTTTTTATAAAAAGATCTTATAACAACTAAAACACTTAATTTAAGAAAAATTATAACATCTCACTTCCGGTGACGAATGCAAAAGACAGGAGAGTGTTTGCTTTATCCTAAAAAAGAAATGCAAAATTAAAAAAGAAATAGAGCAACGTATGAGCATCTGGTACGAGTGCGGACAAATTAAGACCATCTCTATTTTAATCTGACGCGCCAAACAATTTATTTTCATTCTAAAGTTATTTTGAAGCATTGTTTACAGCTGGACTTTTAAAAACCTGAAGAAAAATTAGTGTATCGTGTTTATCTTGTCTGTCAAAATTTTGAAAAAATTTGGGCTGTAAGATAAAAAAAAGTTTGCCCATTTCTCATTTACCGTAATCAATTCACAAACAAAATATTTCAAAAAAATTGTAGTTGATAATGTTTTGATAAAAACGTTAAAAGACCCTTAAATCATTTATTTTCAATTGATTCAAAACTATTTAACGTAAGCATTCAAAAAAAATAAAAACTACAAAGCCAATATGATTTAGAAATTAGGTAAAATACAGTACGTACATAGGTAATACGTTTTGTAATGGATATTAAAAGCATTCAAAATGCGAATCTTGATCAAACAAAATCATTTGTAATTTTTAGCTACTGAACAATTTACAGGACGACAGTTTTATTACTATAAATTAAAGTTTTCGCCTATTTCCTTTTTAAATCAAAAAAATCAATTTGCTTTTGAAAGTAAAAACTTGTTTAAGTTGAGACCAGTGATGGCTTTAGGACGAAGCAAACGGAGCAGCCGCACCGCTTTCTCCCCCCTAAAAACTTCCAAACGTGGTCCCCCCTAAGAAAAATATTTCTTTATTTTTTCATAGTAGCACAATGACAGTGGTCCCCATGTCTTAATCTTAACATAAGGACGAAATTAAGGATAACGTACTGGGTCGAAAATGAAGATTTTGGACATTGATTGAAGTGATGAACTTTTTTCAGAGATTGCTTTATTTTGAGACAAAAAAAAACTTGACACACTAAAAAGTGGCCCGCTTGTTTTTCTTGCACCGCCGCCCCCCCCCCCTTTTGTAAAGCCATCACTGGTCAAGATATGTAAGACATATCAGACAAGAGTGGTTAAAAAGCTCAAAAGCAAAACGCAATAACAAGTAAGAAACTTTTCTTTTTCTTATTTAGAAAACTTACAACAGCGACAATTCCAATAATCAAAGCCACAAATGCTACCAGAAGAGAAATAATGCTTACTCCTTTCCAAATCGCTTTCTCCATAATAGAAAATACGTTTTAAGTTAAGCTATTATCACACAATTGCTTTGAAAATAAAGAAAACATTGGCTTTTAACAAGATATTTACGTTAAATTATAAAAATGATTTCATTTAAAGAAAAAAATGTTTTGAAATTTTTATTGGTAGCCTAGATAGATTTTAAATTCCACAATGATTGCACTAGTTATTAAATCTTATCCGTGAAACGGATAAAGATGGGAAAAAAAGAAGTTCTTTCAACCTAGAGGTGAAATCTAATTTAAAAACAAATCCTGGCCTACTATTTGAATGCGATGATTAAAAAAATTCAAGAAAAGCCAAATAAAGCCCGCTTCTTAGCCTACTTATTCCCTTTAGAAAAAAATCTATTTTAAAAACGTTTAAAACGCAATTTTTAAAGCCAATTACTGGCCTACGGCCTACTGTTTAAGTACCAGCAAGTTAGAGAAAGGCATAAACTTGTGTTTAATTTTATGTTAGGCCTCATCAAAACTATAATGCTATTCATGCAGGCTACTCTTTACCCACCTAATAATTTTAGCTGCAACACCATTACTGAAAAGCTCTTAAAATGATAAACAGACTTGGTTCCAGGAGATATCAAAATATAGGCTGCATTTAGTAAAAGTTTGTAATCACATAGGTATTTACAGTGGCGTTCAGCGTTCAAAGTGGTCGCATGAAATAGGCTATTAATTTTTTGTTTTTACCTGCACTGACAACTCGTGTCGTGAAAGAAAGACAAGAAATCGTAAAGTTTACCTGTTCTTTTTTAAATTGTTAATCGTAATGGCAAATTTTAGCAACAGAAAATGTCTGTTCGAAGAGTTTTAACGCACTAAATCATTGTCACCTGTTATATTCTCCAAGAAAAAAAAAATTACTATGGCTTTAATGGATTCTTTTAAAAGCCAAATTTTAAAGCTTATTTAAAAAACTTAATGACCAATAAAAGAGAAGCGTGTCTTACATTTTTCATTTACAAAATGCAAATTCGTATTGACATTCAAATACAAAAACCAGCTTAATGATGTTGCCAAAACGGATTTGTTCAATAATTCAATAAAGCAAGAGAAAAATATTGGTGAAAAAAACTTATAACCAAAATATTTTTACACGTTTTTCAGCAACATTAAGTCATTGTTTCCTTTTGGATGGTTTCTTCAGCAGAATGTTTTTTTCGACGAATCTCAATTCATAACATCTCCTTTTGTGTAATTCCAAACGTCGTCACATTGTCTTCATTGAGTCCGAAAACCGCCTCTTTGGTCTTTTTTTTTTTCTTGCAAGTTCATCTTCAACACTCTCTCTCTCTCTCGGGATGCTGCGCCCTCACGTGGCAAACCATCTCACTCGTGCCTATTTCATCTTACTTATTAGTCTTCTAGCCCCCGTAGCTTCTGGTGCATATTCAAGTCTTGTTTTATCAATTTCTGCGATTCCGCTTGAAAAAAACAACAATTTTAATTCTGCCACCGCAATTTCTTCATCCTGCATTTTGTTTAATGACGTTGACAAAAAGCAGGATGCCTGCAAACAATATTATTGTCTTTCTTTATCTGATCACCAAATCATATGTAGATCTTTCTCTTTATCGTGGAAAAAATCCTTTGATTACCTATCACCCCGTAAAACATTTATCCATTCACTCCAAACAGCAAGGATTCTATTTTTCAGCTAATGCCCATGTTCTCCATTGTTTTTCACAGTTAGTTGTAAGTATTAAAACTCTATTTTTATTGTCAGCTCCATACTTTCTAACACACTTTGCTACATTATTCTAACCATTACGGTGTATCTGTATTGTATTTATTCCGAATTACTTTCATACAATCTTTTCCAAACAACTTCTTCGTCTTTAAAACTTTTTTTCGACCAATTATATTTGCCCTTTTAACATAACCCTAGATAATGAGCAAATTTTAAGGTTCATATTATCATTCATCATCCTATCCACAATTATTACAAAGAAAAAAAAAGAATGCGGATTCTTTGTGCAATTCGATTTTTTTATAAACCATTTTGTCTATCGTTCAATATATTCTTTTACAATTTTTCCCATGCAGCATACAATTCCTTTCTTGGCACGTATCAAACGCTTTTTCTAAATTCATAAACAAAGAATAAAGCTTTTTCTCACTTTCTCACAATAAACTGGAACTCTGTTTTTTCTTTTTTTGGAATGAAACTTTATTGCTTATTTTTATATATTTCAACTCATTTTCTTGGTCTTTTCCCGATTTTTTTTGCTATTTTCTAAGTGAGATAGATTAGCTTTTATTTTATCTATCTAAAGTTGCTGGAGTTTACTTATTTTTTTAACATTAGTTGTTTCTATGCAGTAAACTATATTTATATAATAGCAAACAAGCAATATTTGTGCAAAAGTTAGTTTTAAAAAGTTTGTAAATTTTTACTTTTTTGGTTATTTTTATACATAGTCTACATTTTAAATCTTTGGATAAAGTACACCGATGGTCCGTTGAATTCAAGAAAATTTTAGGTTGTTTTCAAGAATCGTGTGAATAATTTAAGCAATAATGTTCAATGATTTCATCTGCTGGTAATTCTAATTTCTTAATTTTTATTGTTCTGTCATTGAATTTCTTGGCAAAAATTTACTGCTTGTTAAATTTACGATTTTTTGTAGCTGAACTCGTGCTAAGTGTTAAAAAGATTTTTTTTTCAAAAAAAGGCGAGTGTTAAAAAACGATTGACGTTGTTCTTTGCTTAAAAGTTAAAATATTTAAATTGTAAAGCGCTTCTATGAACCAGAACAATGTTGCTGTTATAAAATCCTCAAACTTGCTTTAAAAATCAAAAAACATTACTTTGATCCCTGTCAAAACATTACTACGCTTAACTGTGATTGTGTGAAACATAGCCTATAAAGTCGGTTTTTTAGCCGAGATCTAAAGCTCCGGAAGTGTGTTAATCTAGTCTTTAATTTCCTAAAAATTTTATCGGTAAAAAGAAAGGCATCTTGTCATCGCACGTTCAGCAAGGGCTAGTTTAATTGGCAAAGGTCCTTTACAGAACAGGACGATGCTTTGAAAAAACTGCTTCTTTTAGGGCACACTGCCAAGAAGTTTCAAAGGCCCAACGTTTTTCAGTTCAGCGACGAATGCCTCATTTCACCTAAGATAAATATTCTATTTATACATAATCTTGCCTGACAATTCGAGGCATTCGTCATCCAATTACAGGAAACCCGCTGCACTTGTGCATTTTTTTCAACCATTTGAATACGTAACGAAACGAAAACATTGAAACAAAACGCAACGATTTGCTTCGAAATCGTTAAAGCTTGATCCAGAAAAATGGCTCATGAACAAAGGTGCCACGGCTATGCTTCCTGATTAAGAAAGACTCAGCTACTTCAAAGCTTGGAATTATACTAGCTTGTCTGCACAAGTGCAGCGGGTCTCCTGTAATTGGATGACGAGTGCCTCGAATTGTCAGGCAAGATTATGTAGAATGTTTATCTTACGGGAAATGAGGCATTCGTCGCTGAACTGAAAAACGTTGGGCCTTTGAAACTTCTTGGCAGTGTGCCCTAAAAGAAGCAGTTTTTTCAAAGCATCGTCCTGTTCTGGAAAGGACCTTTGCCAATTAAACTAGCCCTTGCTGAACGTGCGATGACAAGATGCCTTTCTTTTTGCCGATAAAATTTTAAAGAAATTAAAGACTAGATTAACACACTTCCGGAGCTTTAGATCTCGGCTAAAAAACCGACTTTATAGGCTATGTTTCACACAATCGCAGTTAAGGCCTGTTTCCACTACGAGCGTGGAAAAGAGCATTCTTTGTCTCTTTTATTGATCTTCGACTGAAGCGAGCGGTTAAAATTGAAGCGAGCGCAAAAAAAAATCAATAAAACAAACGAAGAATGATTTTTTCCACGCTCGTAGTGGAAACGGGCCTTTAAGCGTAGTAATGTTTTGACAGGGATCAAAGTAATGTTTTTTAATTTTTAAAGCAAGTTTGAGGATTTTATAACAGCAACTTTGTTCTGGTTCATAGAAGCGCTTTACAATTTAAATATTTTAACTTTTAAGCAAAGAACAACGTCAATCGTTTTTTAACATTCGCCTTTTTTTTGAATAAAAAATTCTTTTTAACACTTAGCACGAGTTCAGCTACAAAAAATCGTAAATTTAACAAGCAGTAAATTTTTGCCAAGAAATTCAATGACAGAACAATAAAAATTAAGAAATCAGAATTACCAGCAGATGAAATCATTGAACATTATTGCTTAAATTATTCACACGATTCTTGAAAACAACCTAAAATTTTCTTGAATTCAACGGACCATCGGTTGTACTTTATCCAAAGATTTGAAATGTAGACTATGTGTAAAAATAACCAAAAAAGTAAAAATTTACAAACTTTTTAAAACTAACTTTTGCACAAATATTGCTTGTTTGCTATTATATAAATATAGTTTACTGCATAGAAACAACTAATGTTAAAAAAATAAGTAAACTCCAGCAACTTTAGATAGATAAAATAAAAGCTAATCTATCTCACTTAGAAAATAGCAAAAAAAAATCGGGAAAAGACCAAGAAAATGAGTTGAAATATATAAAAATAAGCAATAAAGTTTCATTCCAAAAAAAGAAAAAACAGAGTTCCAGTTTATTGTGAGAAAGTGAGAAAAAGCTTTATTCTTTGTTTATGAATTTAGAAAAAGCGTTTGATACGTGCCAAGAAAGGAATTGTATGCTGCATGGGAAAAATTGTAAAAGAATATATTGAACGATAGACAAAATGGTTTATAAAAAAATCGAATTGCACAAAGAATCCGCATTCTTTTTTTTTCTTTGTAATAATTGTGGATAGGATGATGAATGATAATATGAACCTTAAAATTTGCTCATTATCTAGGGTTATGTTAAAAGGGCAAATATAATTGGTCGAAAAAAAGTTTTAAAGACGAAGAAGTTGTTTGGAAAAGATTGTATGAAAGTAATTCGGAATAAATAGAATACAGATACACCGTAATGGTTAGAATAATGTAGCAAAGTGTGTTAGAAAGTATGGAGCTGACAATAAAAACAGAGTTTTAATACTTAAAACTAACTGTAAAAAACAATGGAGAACATGGGCATTAGCTGAAAAACAAAATCCTTGCTGTTTGGAGTGAATGGATAAAAGTTTTACGGGGTGATAGGTGATCAAAGGATTTTTTCCACGATAAAGAGAAAGATCTACATATGATTTGGTGATCAGATAAAGAAAGACAATAATATTGTTTGCAGGCATCCTGCTTTTTGTCAACGTCATTAAACAAAATGCAGGATGAAGAAATTGCGGTGGCAGAATTAAAATTGTTGTTTTTTTCAAGCGGAATCGCAGAAATTGATAAAACAAGACTTGAATATGCACCAGAAGCTACGGGGGCTAGAAGACTAATAAGTAAGATGAAATAGGCACGAGTGAGATGGTTTGCCACGTGAGGGCGCAGCATCCCGAGAGAGAGAGAGAGTGTTGAAGATGAACTTGCAAGAAAAAAAAAAAAGACCAAAGAGGCGGTTTTCGGACTCAATGAAGACAATGTGACGACGTTTGGAATTACACAAAAGGAGATGTTATGAATTGAGATTCGTCGAAAAAAACATTCTGCTGAAGAAACCATCCAAAAGGAAACAATGACTTAATGTTGCTGAAAAACGTGTACAAATATTTTGGTTATAAGTTTTTTTCACCAATATTTTTCTCTTGCTTTATTAAATTATTGAACAAATCCGTTTGGGCAACATCATCAAGCTGGTTTTTGTATTTGAATGTCAATACGAATTTGCATTTTTTAAATGAAAAATGTAAGACACGCTTCTCTTTTATTGGTCATTAAGTTTTTTAAATAAGCTTTAAAATTTGGCTTTTAAAAGAATCCATTAAAGCCATAGTAATTTTTTTTTTCTTGGAGAATATAACAGGTGACAATGATTTAGTGCGTTAAAACTCTTCGAACAGACATTTTCTGTTGCTAAAATTTGACATTACGATTAACAATTTAAAAAAGAAC
>OY796889.1:23083224-23103278 GCA_963680785.1 Diplosoma virens
GTAATTCTAATTTCTTAATTTTTATTGTTCTGTCATTGAATTTCTTGGCAAAAATTTACTGCTTGTTAAATTTACGATTTTTTGTAGCTGAACTCGTGCTAAGTGTTAAAAAGATTTTTTTTTCAAAAAAAGGCGAGTGTTAAAAAACGATTGACGTTGTTCTTTGCTTAAAAGTTAAAATATTTAAATTGTAAAGCGCTTCTATGAACCAGAACAATGTTGCTGTTATAAAATCCTCAAACTTGCTTTAAAAATCAAAAAACATTACTTTGATCCCTGTCAAAACATTACTACGCTTAACTGTGATTGTGTGAAACATAGCCTATAAAGTCGGTTTTTTAGCCGAGATCTAAAGCTCCGGAAGTGTGTTAATCTAGTCTTTAATTTCCTAAAAATTTTATCGGTAAAAAGAAAGGCATCTTGTCATCGCACGTTCAGCAAGGGCTAGTTTAATTGGCAAAGGTCCTTTACAGAACAGGACGATGCTTTGAAAAAACTGCTTCTTTTAGGGCACACTGCCAAGAAGTTTCAAAGGCCCAACGTTTTTCAGTTCAGCGACGAATGCCTCATTTCACCTAAGATAAATATTCTATTTATACATAATCTTGCCTGACAATTCGAGGCATTCGTCATCCAATTACAGGAAACCCGCTGCACTTGTGCATTTTTTTCAACCATTTGAATACGTAACGAAACGAAAACATTGAAACAAAACGCAACGATTTGCTTCGAAATCGTTAAAGCTTGATCCAGAAAAATGGCTCATGAACAAAGGTGCCACGGCTATGCTTCCTGATTAAGAAAGACTCAGCTACTTCAAAGCTTGGAATTATACTAGCTTGTCTGCACAAGTGCAGCGGGTCTCCTGTAATTGGATGACGAGTGCCTCGAATTGTCAGGCAAGATTATGTAGAATGTTTATCTTACGGGAAATGAGGCATTCGTCGCTGAACTGAAAAACGTTGGGCCTTTGAAACTTCTTGGCAGTGTGCCCTAAAAGAAGCAGTTTTTTCAAAGCATCGTCCTGTTCTGGAAAGGACCTTTGCCAATTAAACTAGCCCTTGCTGAACGTGCGATGACAAGATGCCTTTCTTTTTGCCGATAAAATTTTAAAGAAATTAAAGACTAGATTAACACACTTCCGGAGCTTTAGATCTCGGCTAAAAAACCGACTTTATAGGCTATGTTTCACACAATCGCAGTTAAGGCCTGTTTCCACTACGAGCGTGGAAAAGAGCATTCTTTGTCTCTTTTATTGATCTTCGACTGAAGCGAGCGGTTAAAATTGAAGCGAGCGCAAAAAAAAATCAATAAAACAAACGAAGAATGATTTTTTCCACGCTCGTAGTGGAAACGGGCCTTTAAGCGTAGTAATGTTTTGACAGGGATCAAAGTAATGTTTTTTAATTTTTAAAGCAAGTTTGAGGATTTTATAACAGCAACTTTGTTCTGGTTCATAGAAGCGCTTTACAATTTAAATATTTTAACTTTTAAGCAAAGAACAACGTCAATCGTTTTTTAACATTCGCCTTTTTTTTGAATAAAAAATTCTTTTTAACACTTAGCACGAGTTCAGCTACAAAAAATCGTAAATTTAACAAGCAGTAAATTTTTGCCAAGAAATTCAATGACAGAACAATAAAAATTAAGAAATCAGAATTACCAGCAGATGAAATCATTGAACATTATTGCTTAAATTATTCACACGATTCTTGAAAACAACCTAAAATTTTCTTGAATTCAACGGACCATCGGTGTACTTTATCCAAAGATTTGAAATGTAGACTATGTGTAAAAATAACCAAAAAAGTAAAAATTTACAAACTTTTTAAAACTAACTTTTGCACAAATATTGCTTGTTTGCTATTATATAAATATAGTTTACTGCATAGAAACAACTAATGTTAAAAAAATAAGTAAACTCCAGCAACTTTAGATAGATAAAATAAAAGCTAATCTATCTCACTTAGAAAATAGCAAAAAAAAATCGGGAAAAGACCAAGAAAATGAGTTGAAATATATAAAAATAAGCAATAAAGTTTCATTCCAAAAAAAGAAAAAACAGAGTTCCAGTTTATTGTGAGAAAGTGAGAAAAAGCTTTATTCTTTGTTTATGAATTTAGAAAAAGCGTTTGATACGTGCCAAGAAAGGAATTGTATGCTGCATGGGAAAAATTGTAAAAGAATATATTGAACGATAGACAAAATGGTTTATAAAAAAATCGAATTGCACAAAGAATCCGCATTCTTTTTTTTTCTTTGTAATAATTGTGGATAGGATGATGAATGATAATATGAACCTTAAAATTTGCTCATTATCTAGGGTTATGTTAAAAGGGCAAATATAATTGGTCGAAAAAAAGTTTTAAAGACGAAGAAGTTGTTTGGAAAAGATTGTATGAAAGTAATTCGGAATAAATAGAATACAGATACACCGTAATGGTTAGAATAATGTAGCAAAGTGTGTTAGAAAGTATGGAGCTGACAATAAAAACAGAGTTTTAATACTTAAAACTAACTGTAAAAAACAATGGAGAACATGGGCATTAGCTGAAAAACAAAATCCTTGCTGTTTGGAGTGAATGGATAAAAGTTTTACGGGGTGATAGGTGATCAAAGGATTTTTTCCACGATAAAGAGAAAGATCTACATATGATTTGGTGATCAGATAAAGAAAGACAATAATATTGTTTGCAGGCATCCTGCTTTTTGTCAACGTCATTAAACAAAATGCAGGATGAAGAAATTGCGGTGGCAGAATTAAAATTGTTGTTTTTTTCAAGCGGAATCGCAGAAATTGATAAAACAAGACTTGAATATGCACCAGAAGCTACGGGGGCTAGAAGACTAATAAGTAAGATGAAATAGGCACGAGTGAGATGGTTTGCCACGTGAGGGCGCAGCATCCCGAGAGAGAGAGAGAGTGTTGAAGATGAACTTGCAAGAAAAAAAAAAAAGACCAAAGAGGCGGTTTTCGGACTCAATGAAGACAATGTGACGACGTTTGGAATTACACAAAAGGAGATGTTATGAATTGAGATTCGTCGAAAAAAACATTCTGCTGAAGAAACCATCCAAAAGGAAACAATGACTTAATGTTGCTGAAAAACGTGTACAAATATTTTGGTTATAAGTTTTTTTCACCAATATTTTTCTCTTGCTTTATTAAATTATTGAACAAATCCGTTTGGGCAACATCATCAAGCTGGTTTTTGTATTTGAATGTCAATACGAATTTGCATTTTTTAAATGAAAAATGTAAGACACGCTTCTCTTTTATTGGTCATTAAGTTTTTTAAATAAGCTTTAAAATTTGGCTTTTAAAAGAATCCATTAAAGCCATAGTAATTTTTTTTTTCTTGGAGAATATAACAGGTGACAATGATTTAGTGCGTTAAAACTCTTCGAACAGACATTTTCTGTTGCTAAAATTTGACATTACGATTAACAATTTAAAAAAGAACAGGTAAACTTTACGATTTCTTGTCTTTCTTTCACGACACGAGTTGTCAGTGCAGGTAAAAACAAAAAATTAATAGCCTATTTCATGCGACCACTTTGAACGCTGAACGCCACTGTAAATACCTATGTGATTACAAACTTTTACTAAATGCAGCCTATATTTTGATATCTCCTGGAACCAAGTCTGTTTATCATTTTAAGAGCTTTTCAGTAATGGTGTTGCAGCTAAAATTATTAGGTGGGTAAAGAGTAGCCTGCATGAATAGCATTATAGTTTTGATGAGGCCTAACATAAAATTAAACACAAGTTTATGCCTTTCTCTAACTTGCTGGTACTTAAACAGTAGGCCGTAGGCCAGTAATTGGCTTTAAAAATTGCGTTTTAAACGTTTTTAAAATAGATTTTTTTCTAAAGGGAATAAGTAGGCTAAGAAGCGGGCTTTATTTGGCTTTTCTTGAATTTTTTTAATCATCGCATTCAAATAGTAGGCCAGGATTTGTTTTTAAATTAGATTTCACCTCTAGGTTGAAAGAACTTCTTTTTTTCCCATCTTTATCCGTTTCACGGATAAGATTTAATAACTAGTGCAATCATTGTGGAGTTTAAAATCTATCTAGGCTACCAATAAAAATTTCAAAACATTTTTTTTTTTAAATGAAATCATTTTTATAATTTAACGTAAATATCTTGTTAAAAGCCAATGTTTTCTTTATTTTCAAAGCAATTGTGTGATAATAGCTTAACTTAAAACGTATTTTCTATTATGGAGAAAGCGATTTGGAAAGGAGTAAGCATTATTTCTCTTCTGGTAGCATTTGTGGCTTTGATTATTGGAATTGTCGCTGTTGTAAGTTTTCTAAATAAGAAAAAGAAAAGTTTCTTACTTGTTATTGCGTTTTGCTTTTGAGCTTTTTAACCACTCTTGTCTGATATGTCTTACATATCTTGACCAGTGATGGCTTTACAAAAAGGGGGGGGGGGCGGCGGTGCAAGAAAAACAAGCGGGCCACTTTTTAGTGTGTCAAGTTTTTTTTTGTCTCAAAATAAAGCAATCTCTGAAAAAAGTTCATCACTTCAATCAATGTCCAAAATCTTCATTTTCGACCCAGTACGTTATCCTTAATTTCGTCCTTATGTTAAGGTGAAGACATGGGGGCCACTGTCATTGTGCTACTATGAAAAAATAAAGAAATATTTTTCTTAGGGGGGACCACGTTTGGAAGTTTTTAGGGGGGAGAAAGCGGTGCGGCTGCTCCGTTTGCTTCGTCCTAAAGCCATTACTGGTCTCAACTTAAACAAGTTTTCACTTTCAAAAGCAAATTGATTTTTTTGATTTAAAAAGGAAATAGGCGAAAACTTTAATTTATAGTAATAAAACTGTCGTCCTGTAAATTGTTCAGTAGCTAAAAATTACAAATGATTTTGTTTGATCAAGATTCGCATTTTGATTGCTTTAAATATCCATTACAAAACGTATTACCTATGTACGTATTGTATTTTACCTAATTTCTAAATCATATTGGCTTTGTAGTTTTTATTTTTTTTGAATGGTTACGTTAAATAGTTTTGAATCAATTAAAAATAAATGATTTAAGGGTCTTTTAACGTTTTTATCAAAACACTATCAACTACAATTTTTTGAAATATTTTGTTTGTGAATTGATTATGGTAAATGAGAAATGGGCAAACTTTTTTTTATCTTACAGCCCAAATTTTTTCAAAATTTTGACAGACAAGATAAACACGATACACTAATTTTTCTTCAGGTTTTTAAAAGTCCAGCTGTAAACAATGCTTCAAAATAACTTTAGAATGAAAATAAATTGTTTGGCGCGTCAGATTAAAATAGAGATGGTCTTAATTTGTCCGCACTCGTACCAGATGCTCATACGTTGCTCTATTTCTTTTTTAATTTTGCATTTCTTTTTTAGGATAAAGCAAACACTCTCCTGTCTTTTGCATTCGTCACCGGAAGTGAGATGTTATAATTTTTCTTAATTATTAACTTATGAATTTTAGTTGTTATAAGATCTTATAAAACCTTTGTATACTGGGATTTTGTCGGCTTAATAGATGTGAAAAGAAAAATTATTCAGTTAAAATCTTTACAATTAGGTCCTAATATTTAGAGCTGTCCTTTAGGTTCTTAAAATTTACCCTATATGACCCACCGCGCTTGGTGAAGGACAGTAGAAGTAAATGCGTTTAATTATTGCATTCGGTTAATTTTGAGTGAAAGTGTGCAGTAAAGATCCTATTTAATGTCGTATAATCAAAGACTTGCATAGTATTTCGCTTAATTACGTGTTAGGTGTGATTTAATTTAGTTGACAAGAAACGGCCTAATATAGTTATAAAGATAAAATAAATTGGGTCATAAAGGGTTAAAACAATTTCTCTGAACTAACACGCACTTAATCTTTTATTGTAGTCCGTTTACTCCTCTTAAAAAATTTATTCTACCCCACCATAATTGCTTCCACGACTTGAGAACAACGTTCCTTCTAAGATGCGGGGCGCGCGGTCGCGCTAAAATGATGGTAATCGCTAAAAAAAAGGTTTTCTCTTCGGTATCATTTCTGACTTCCCTATTTTCCTCCCACACCTGAGGTGTCTCTAAAAAAAAAAAGGTCTTCACTACGACTTTATCCCTGATTTCCCTATTTTGTTCCCGAAATCAAGCTGTTCTCTAAAAAAAAGAGTCTTCACCTCGAAAATAGCACGAAACCTCGAAAAGTCGGGACAAAAATTGAGAAATAGAGAGATTGATTGTAGGTGAAGACCTTTTTTTTTTAGAGAACACCTTGATTTTGGGAGAGAAAACTGAAAAGCGAGATCAAAACTCCTTTCTTTTTTACTGAACATCAATTTCTGAAAATCCTTGCCTCGGGTCCCTAAATTTAAATATCCACCACTGCTCACACGGCCTTTCATTTCGCGCACATTAAGCAAGCTCTTAGAGGAAACGTAGCTTTAAAATAAAGTTTTTTGGTTGTGTTCCATACTCATTTTTCTACTGATAGTCTTAAAAAGAATATTTCTTTGAATGGTATCTTTATCAATAGTTCTTGTGTAAAGTTTTACAATTCTGTAAAAAATTTAGGTGTATTTCTTGACCAAAAGCTTACGTTTGAACCTAAAATTAATAAATGTGTAACATCTATTTATTGTAACATCTATTTATTTACGGAGGACCCCGAAATTATCGTAAACGAATTCAATAACTTCTTTTGCTCAATTGGTTCCAACTTGGCCGAAAAAATTAAAAAAGACAAATAAGCCATTTTACGAATATTTAACTAATACAATCTCTTCTGCAATTTACCTCAAACCTCCAACGTCAAACAAAATACTTAATCTAATTTTATCATTAAATGACAACAAGGCACTCGGGCACGATAACATTCCAGCTTACTTCCTTAAAGTTTCAAGGTATGTAGTCGCTAGACATCTTAAATATTTTACAAATTTTATTTTTAATAATCGAGTGTTCCCCAATTGCAAAATAGCAAAAGTTGTGCCAATTTTTAAAAATGGTTGCAAAGAAGAGACATACAACTATCGTCCGATATCAATACTAACTTGCTTTTCTAAAATAATTGAAAAAATGATATATAACAGACTAATGACCTTCTTCTTCAAACATAAAGTTATCTATCCTCATCGATTCGGTTTTCAAAGTAAAATTTTCACATCCCATGTAATGCTTGATTGGGTCACTGATGCCTATGATAATATTGACCTTAATCTTCATACAGGTTTTGTTTTTATAGATTTAAAAAAAGCCTTTAACACTGTCTGTCATAAAATATTTTTAAACAAGTTGGCCCATTATGGCATTCGGGGAGTAGCATTTAAGTTACTAAGTTCATATTTAACTTACCGGAAACAATTCGTCAACTTTAACCGACTTTATTCTGAACTCAAGAACATAAAATACGGTGTACCTCAAGGATCTTCCCTTGGTCCGTTACTTTTTCTCATATATGTAAACGACTTACAAAATGCTGTTGACTGCACATTTAGATTATTTGCTGATGATATTTGTCTCATATTCCAGGCATCTAATCCATTTATCCTTTAAGGTATAATTAATAATAAATTGAAAAACTTAAACATATGATGCTGTGCAAATAAATTAACAGTTAATCCGTCTAAATCTAATGTTTTAGTTATTTCTCCCAAGTTAATCCATGATTTCACTGAGCAGCTCACAGTTAGTTACAATAATTTCCAAATTTACTCAGTTAAAAGCGCCAAATATTTAGGGGTAATTATTGATAATACTGTAGAATTAATTTTTACGAACACATTAAAGTACTTAAAATGGAAATTGCCCGTTCTGTTGGAATATTAACTAAACTAAAAACAATCCTACCTAAGCAAAATTTATTGCAATTATATTATACTCTTGTCCATTTACACTTGATTTATGGAATTTCTATTTGGGGATCAACATATCAATCTCATTTTTAAAAACTACAAAAATTGCAAAACAAAGCACTTAAAGCTATTTGTAATCCGCCATATCGAAGCCCAGCTAAACCACTTTATACACAATGGAATATTTTGCAAATTCAAGATGTTTATAAACATGAGATTGCCAAATTTATGTTCAACTGTAACAAACATTAACTCCCACCCCATTCTCTAACTTCTTCCAAAAAACCAATCAAGTAACAAACCGAAACACAAGACTATTGGCGGAACAGGATAATTTATATATTCCTAGATATCGTAATAACAGATTACAACGGTGTATAAAATACCAGGGAGTCGAAATTTGGAATCTTATACCAAAAGAAATAAAAAAAGATCCACTTATAATATATTCAAAAATAACTATAAGAAATATCTTCTTTCACTTTACTAAATAAAACGGTAAATCTTACAATTCTTTAGAAAACAAAACACATGATGATTCAGAGAGCTAAAGATTAAAATTATGTTTTTTTTTGTTTTTTTATAATAATTAACATAAAATTGTCTGACATTGGGTGGTAGCTCGACTAAATGACCGTGTGTTCTATTCGCATCTTCCCTTTCACCTTCGTTATTTTTTTTCTTTTTTTCTGCTAAATTATTATTATTATTATTAGAGTTATTATTAATATTTTTTTTTATTGTTGTATGAACTGTGACAAAAATAAAAATGATGATGATGATGTACATTCAAATTACTTTTTCAAATTAAACACTTTCTCGCCAACCGTGAATTATCAATATTAGTGACTAGTGTCTTCTCTAACTTTATCAAATATTGATTATTGTAACGCATTATATTATAACGCAAATAATGCACTTTTTCAAAAATTACAAATTCCCCAAAATAGTACTGCTAGATTGATTTATCATAAACGAAATTTTGATCATTTATCATCTCTTTTGTATGGTTTACGCTGGTTACCTATTAAACAAAGCATCATGTACAAACTTTTTATCATTGTTTATAAATGTGTGCATAATTTCGCACCTGCTGACATACCTTCACTTTTACACCTTGTCTCGAATATACTTAAAGTATTTACAGACTTAAAGTAATTTTTAATCAAAGAAAAGTTAGTGATGGTGCTTTTTCTATTTATGCTCCAAAACTGTGGAACTCTTTACCTGATTGACTCAGGCAACTAGCCGATTTTAGTCTATTTAAATGTGATTTAAAAACATGTCTATTCTTTCAGTATTTCTTGTCTAATTGATAATATTGACCGCTGTTCACCAATACTCTTATTGACTTATTGTAATACATACGTGATTTAATTGTGCTAATATTGCTTTTCTTGTATTGTATCACGTTGTCTTTTTATATTTTGCTTGTTTCACGAATGAGCAAAAGCGTTAACTTTAGCAATTATAGTTGCCATTGTTATCACTTAGAATCTACTATTATTACGAGGGTCAGTCAATAAGTAATGAGACTTTCTCAATTACTTTGGTGTTCTTGGAGTTATGCAACTGAAATTTTATGTGATGATTATGAATGGAGTTGTCATCTTATTTACAACAAAACTTGTTTATTTTCAGATTACTGTAGGTGTGACGATAAATTGAAATGACTACTAGGCTAGGAAACAGCTCATGCTTGGAACAAAGAGGAGTCATCAGATTTCTGTTGGCAGAGAGTGTAAAATCATGTGAGATTCTGTCTAGAATGCAAAGACAATATGGTCCTTCCTGTATGTCTAGAGCAAACTTCTACAAATGGGTGCAAGCATTCAAAGATGGACGCGAAAGCATTACTGATGATCTGAGAAGTGGAAGACCTGTGGATGTCTCTACCCCAGAAGCAGTACAGGCAGTTGAAGACCTGATCAAATCTGATAGAAGGGTCACTTTAGATGAAATTGCTACAAACTTGGACATCTCCCATGGCACAGTGTACGCAATTGTGTGTGAGAAGCTGCGTTTTTCAAAAGTCAGCTGTCGCTGGGTTCCAAAGATGTTAACGGATGATCACAAAATGCAGCGCCTGATGGCTTCCAGAGCATCACTGCGCAGATACAGAAAGGAGGGAGATGTATTTCTATCGAGAATAGTGACAACTGATGAGACCTGGGTCTTTCATTATGAACCTGAATCGAAACGACGATCAATGGAGTGGAAGCATGTTTCTTCCCCAGTGAAGAAAAAATTCAAATCTCAGAAAAGTTTAAGGAAAGTCATGCTCACTGTGTTCTGGGACAGAAATGGGCCGATCACTATCAGTTTCTTGGAAAGGGGCAATACTGTGAACTCAGAGAACTACTGTGAGCTGCTAACTCAAGTGAAAAAAGACATTAAGAACAAACGGAGAGGACTTCAATCAAGAGGTGTGATTCTCCTTCAGGATAATGCAAGGCCCCACACAGCAGCAAGAACCCTAGCCAAAATTGAAGATTTAGGCTGGAAACTTCTAACACACCCACCCTACAGCCCAGACCTTGCACCATCTGATTTTCACCTCTTCGGCCCACTCAAAGAGAGTATGAGGGGAATTCACTTCCAGACTGATGAAGAAGTGAAGGCTGCTGTGAGCAACTGGCTAAGGACCCAGTCCACGGAATTCTATGCCAAAGGAATAGACAATCTAATATCAAGATGGAACAAGTGTGTTGCAAAGGAGGGAGACTATGTTGAAAAATAAAAAAGCATTTTTTGATTACCAGTCATTGCAAACTTGAGTTATTAAAAAAGTCTCATTACTTATTGACTGACCCTCGTATTATTATTATTTGCGTTTTTACAAACTTGAAAAGAAAGTACAAAGTCAGTAGTTAATATTTCATCTACAGTTGTTTTATAATTTGAAATTGTAATGTTTTTAGAGCTGACTTGTGTATGAAAGAGCAAGTTGTTTGCTTGATCCTTCTTCTTCACACCTCTATTGATTTTTGCTTTTAACGTAACTTGCACTATTAAGAATCCTAATTGTTAGTTAAAAAAAAATTAAATTTAAATAAAATTGACCAATTTTAGTATGTCTTGGTAAGGGACAAGGAAAACAAGGTTAGTTAACAATAGTTTTAAGGAAATTTGTTAATTAGTAGTTTGACAAAAAGAATTTTTGTGTTGCAAACCTTATAAAGGGCATTACGTTCATTTTCGAGGTTTTGGTTATGTTTGTTCACTTTGAGAAAGAAATAAGCTACTAGACGTTATATAATACTGTACATTGACCAAATATAAGCAGCGTGATTTTATTGCGATTGATTATACTGTGTAAAAATTGTTTGAGAATCAAAGTATTTTGTTGAGTCATCCAACTAAAAAGGATTCTTAGTAAAATTTTTATGCAAGAGATTTCGAAAAGAAATGGAAACATTGTTTTAATGTTTAAATGTTTAAACTTTAAATTCTTTTATTTGCAATCAAATTATTACGTTTTCTAAGTTGCCACTGACAGAGAGATTGCGAATAGGCACAGCGACTAAACAATATACCTGTACGTTATGAGACGCACAATGGCAATTGTGCGCGATTGCTATACCTTTAAAACGAAGCAGCTAGGTAATTTAAAAAAAGAAAAAAAAAAAAAAACAATTAATATAAATTAGAAAAAAAAGTGTATACATTTGCTTATAAGCTCAAAAAGTAATAATAATTAACAATAAAATGTAGGCCTACGCCTCCAAACCATACGAAAAGAATGCTGCAGAATTATGGGTGGGAGAAACAAACTCTTGGACCAAAAGGGTCAAAACACCAAAGGAGTCAGGCAGGCAAAAAAAAACAACCAAAAGAACTTCTGTCGCGGGTCAAAAGATCCATTTCCAAATTGTCTTAATTTTAGATTACTTCGATTAAAGTTTAATCGATTGCTTTCCATAATCAGGAATAGGTTGACAGTAATCTCACTCCAAAAAGTTAGAATTGATATTTATTATTTTCTGCATGACGCAATTACCTTTTATTTAACGAATTAGAAGGAAAAAAATTCTACACTTTCAAACTAAATAACTAACAATCTTTTGGAGTTTTACTTTTTTATGTTTAATGCCAAAAATCAAAAAAACTTAAAAACTTCATAATTTCGCTGTTCATAAGTGAAAAATTCAAAGTGGGGTTTGGAACAGCGATTTGTTTTAATTTGAACTGACAAATACAAACAGACAAGCACACCCATTTATTTTGTCCAAAGTCATATAAAACAATAACAAAAGAAATATAACGCAAGAAAAAAGTAAGGAAGCATCGAACAAGCCTAAAGTTTACTAGTCAAGGTACTTGGGCACAGTTGCTGTGGCTACCTATAAAACGAAGCAGTTAAGCTAATCTTTAAAAAATGTAAGATGCATAATTAAATTGGATGATGCATAAAAACAGTAAAAGTTTTGCTAAAAAGTCAAAAAGCGCACAAACATTTTTTTACTAAAAACGAGTTTTTTGATTTTAGTACATGCAAAGAAAATATTCGAATAGTAGGCAGCAGTTCTTAACTGCTTTCACTTTTGGTACTTTTCAAAGACGATAAATATTTTACGTTACCACAAAATAAATAATTTTCAAGATAATTATATTCGGTTTCAAATAAAGACTTTGAAACTAAACCAATGTTTTAAATTTAAAAAATTTAAAATTTTAACCGCTCACGGCTTTCGTGGCAATTGAAAACGACCCACTAAGTGCTGGAGAAACCGGGTTGAAAACCATTGATGTTGGCCAGTGAGGCGGTTAGTATTTCCATCTTGCGTTAATTTTTGTGAAGAAACAAGATTACTATTTAAGAATAGATCCATGCGCTGATATTAATTTCTGGAACCATGTCAATTAATTATGCAGGCGTATAAAAATTCGCAGAAAAACTTGAGTAGTAGAATATTTGCGTCACGAGATAATAGTCTTAAGCTAAAAAAATTGCAAAAAGCAAAGGCCATTGTGAAGTTGCTGAGTTTGCGTGCTATTTCACTTTTAAATCAAAATAAAATAAAGTTTTGAAATGATGGAAAGGAAATTTCTTATAAAGGCATCTTTTAAAAATTATCAAATTAAAAAGTTTTACACACTAAATACAGTATACAGGAGTAGTATGTAACGGTTTTTTTGGTGACCGTTTCCGCTAGTGGCGCTAGAGAGCAGGCGCAGGCACATATGACGTCATCGCAGGAGCGGTGGCGCTAGAGAGTAGTGGCGGATCCGAATCCTATTTCGAATCCTACTCCTATTCCTAATCCTACTCCTATTCCTAATCCTACTCATATTCCTAATCCTACTCCTATTCCTAATCCTACTCCTATTCCTAATCCTACTCCTATTCCTAATCCTACTCCTATTCCTAATCCTACTCCTATTCCTAATCCTACTCCTATTCCTAATCCTACTCCTATTCCTAATCCTACTTCTATTCCTAATCCTACTCATATTCCTAATCCTACTCCTATTCCTAATCCTACTCATATTCCTAATCCTACTCCTATTCCTAATCCTACTCCTATTCCTAATCCTACTCCTATTCCTAATCCTACTCCTATTCCTAATCCTACTCCTATTCCTAATCCTACTCCTATTCCTAATCCTACTCCTATTCCTAATCCTACTCCTATTCCTAATCCTACTCCTATTCCTAATCCTACTCCTATTCCTAATCCTACTCCTATTCCTAATCCTACTCCTATTCCTAATCCTACTCCTATTCCTACTTCTACTCCTAATCCTACTCCTATCCCTAATCCTACTCCTATTCCTAATCCTATTTCTATTCTTATTTCTATTCCTAAGAAAGACGATGGTCTTGAGTTCAATTCTTAACCAAGACAATATAAAACCTAAACCTAAGACATACAGTAGTCCTGAGCTTGACTCCCAACCAAGACAGCGAAGCTGTAAATCCTAATCCTAAGAAAGGTCCTGAGTTTGACTCCCACCCAAGACAGTATAAACCCTAACTCTAAGAAAGTCTTGAGTTCAAATCTTATCCAAGACAATATAAATCCTAAACCTAAGAAAGATATAGTCTTGAGTTTGACTCCCAACCAAGACAGCGAAGTTGTAAACCCTAATCCTAAGAAAGGTTCTGAGTTTGACTCCCACCCAAGATAGTATAAACCCTAACTCTAAGAAAGTCCTGAGTTCAAATCTTATCCAAGACAATATAAATCCTAATCCTAAGAAAGGTCCTGAGTTCAAATCTTACCCAAGACAATATAAAACCTAACCCTAAGAAAACCAGTGGTCTTGAGTTAGATTCCCACCCAAGACAGTATAAACTCTAACCTTAAGAAAGTCAGTGGTCTTGAGTTCGTTTTTTGTCCAAGACAATATAAATCCTAAACCTAAGAAAATTAGTAGTCCTGAGTTTGATTCCCAACCAAGACAGCGAAGCTGTAAATCCTAATCCTAACAAAGGTCCTGAGCTTGATTCCTACCCAAGACAGTATAAATCCTAATCCTAAGAAAGGTCCTGAGTTGGATTCCTACCCAAGACAGTATAAACTCTAACCTTAAGAAAGTCAGTGGTCTCGAGTTGGATTCCTACCCAAGACAGTAGAAACAAGACATAAGGTTATTTCAAGACATTCTGCAAGATTTTAAAGCAATAAAGTCAAAGTTTTTCCGGTTTTTTAAGCACTCGTAAAACGAACCTACCTAACTTTTCCTGATTTTAAGCACTCCATTTCCTGCAAAGGGCAAGTCAGGTCAATACACAGTTTTCCATGGGGAATTCCCTGGTTTTTACCGGGATTGTTTGTATAGGTTTCTTTGTGCATTGCAAACTTTGTCTTGATTTTTGTTATATTTATGTCCGATTTCTCGATTTTTCCCTAAAAAAATTTGGTTTTTAGATATTTTTATTCAAATTTAAAACTTTTTTTCTAAAAAAAAACCTTGATTTTTATTATAACTTTGTTTAATTTTTTCTAATCAATCTTAATTTTTTATAACTATCTTCAAATTCTTTATAGGCGAGCTTGATTTTTGTTATACTTATGCTCAATTTTTCAAAAATTTTTCTTACACAACTTTGGTTTCTGTTACACCTATCTTCAATTTTTTCTAGACAAACTCGATTTTTATTATACCTTTGTTGAAATTTTAAAAGTTTTTCTTTAGACAATCTTGATTTTTGTTACACATTTGTTTAATTCTTCAAACATTTTCTTAGTCAACCGTGATTTTTAGATACCTATTTTAATTTTTTTTTCCTAAGCAAGTTTGATTTTTGCTATACCCTTGTTGAATTTTTCCAAACTTTTTTTTGTCAATCACGATTTTTATTATACTTTTGTTGAATTTTTAAAAGTTTATCTTGATTTTTGTCCGTTCCTATCTTCAATTTTCTCCTATACAAGCTTCATTTTTGTTATACCTTTGTTGAATTTTTCAAAATTTTTCTTTGTCAACCTTGATTTTTGTTACACATTTGTTTAATTCTTCAAACATTTTCTTAATCAACCGTGATTTTTAGATACCTATTTTAATTTTTTTTTTTTTTTTTTTAAATAAGTTTGATTTTTGCTATACCCTTGTTGAATTTTTCCAAACTTTTCTTTGTCAACCACGATTTTTATTATACTTTTGTAGAATTGTAAAAGTTTATCTTGATTTTTGTCCGTTCCTATCTTCAATTTTCTCCTATACAAGCTTGATTTTTGTTATACTGTACCTTTGTTGAATTTTTCAAAATTTTTCTTTGTCAACCTTGATTTTTGTCACACATTTGTTTAATTCTTCAAACATTTTCTTAGTCAACTGTGATTTTTAGATACCTATTTTAATTTTTTTTTTAAATAAGTTTGATTTTTGCTATACCCTTGTTGAATTTTTCCAAACTTTTCTTTGTCAATCACGATTTTTATTATACTTTTGTAGAATTGTAAAAGTTTATCTTGATTTTTGTCCGTTCCTATCTTCAATTTTCTCCTATACAAGCTTGATTTTTGTTACACCTTGTTGAATTTTTCAAAATTTTTTTTTGTCAACCATAATTTTTATTATATCTTTGTTTAAGTCTTTTCTTGACAACCTTGATTTTTTGTCACACATTTGTTTAATTCTTCAAACATTTTCTTAGTCAACCGTGATTTTTAGATATCTATCTTCAATTTTTTCTTGACAACCTCGATTTTCGTTATACCTAACCTTAATTTTTCTTGTCAACCTTGATTTTTGTCATATCTATGTTTAATTTTTCTTAACAATCATGGTTTTTGTCATATCTTTGTTTAATTTTTCTTGGTAACCTTGATTTTTGTCATTTCTAACCTCAATTTCTTCTAGAGAAACTTGATTTTTGTTATACCTTTGCTCAATTTTTTCTAAACAACCTTGTTTTTTGTCAAACCTTTGCTTAATTTTTTCTTAACAACCTCGATTTTGTCATACCTTTGTTTAACTTTTCTTGAAAAACTTAATTTTTTATAACTATCTTCAATTTTTTCTTGGCAACCTTGATTTTGCTATATCTACGTTTAATTTTTACTTGGTAACCTTGATTTTTCTAATAACTTTGTTTAAGTTTCTCTTGGCAACCTCGATTTTTCTCACACCTATTTTTAATTTTTCTTAACAATCTTGATTTTTGTCATACCTAACCTCAATTTTTTCTTAACAACCTCGATTGTTGTTATAACTTTGTTTAATTTTTCTTGGTAATCTTGATTTTTGTCATACCTAACCTCAATTTCTTCTAGACAAACTTGATTTTCCTTATACCTTTATTTAATTTTTTCTTGACAACCTTGATTTTTGTCATACCTTTGTTTAATTTTTCTTAACAATCTTGATTTTGTTGCACATACCTTCAATTTTTTTCTAAACAACCTTGCTTTTGTCATACCTTTGTTTAATTTTTCTTAACAATCTTGGTTTTGTTGTACCTACCTTCAATTTTTTTTTTTCTAAACAAACTTGATTTTGTTATATCTATGCTTAATTTTTTCTTGGTAACCTTGATTTTTGTCATACCTAACCTCAATTTTTTTTTTTTGGCAACCTTGATTTTTAGATACCTACATTTAATTTTTCCCTAAGAAAGCTTGATTTTTAGATACCTTTATTCAATTTTAAAACTTTTTGTCTAAGCAGTCTTGATTTTTGTTATACCCAATCTCAATTTTTCTTTAAGCAACCTCGATTTTTGTCATACCTAACCTCAATTTTTTCTAAACAAGCTTGATTTTTTGTTACAACTAAATTCAATTTTTTTTTCTTGACAACCTTGATTTTTATTCGCAGTCAAAGTAATTCTTAAAAGTTTGAAACAAAGATTTTTATTGATAGGTTATTCGTGTTCAATGAGCAGCTGTTTCATAATAAAAAAGTCGTCTTTATTATTTAGTAAACCGAATTCAAACATAGTTATTATTTTTATGGAGTATGAATTTAATTTCTAGTGTTATCATTTTAATTGTTTCAAAAATGAATTCAGTTCCAACTACGTTTAATCTTTTGGTCGTTTTGTAAACTTTTAATAATAAGAAAGCTACCCGTAATATCTGTAAGCGTGACCATATGCTTTTGATAATTGCGTCTCTTACACAGAAGCTAACCGTATCCTGTTCATAGCGTATTGCGTTTCCTGACATATTCATGATCGGAGTTTGAAAATCTGGTTACCTTAATTTTCAGAGTAAAAAATAGAGTAAGCGAAAATTTTTATAATACAGTACACCTTGATTTTTATAGTTTTTAACAATTTTCTGTAAAAAGGAAATTTCATTACAAACTTAACCCAAAATATTTTGATTTCAAAACACCGACTTAAGCTTAGTTTGATCCCCAGTCAAATACAACTGTTTATGTTAAAAAGTTTTACATTTTTTCACTTTTACTAAAGAAATTCATCATAAAACCGAACGTTTTAATTCACTTTATCAACTAAATTTTCTAAAATTATCATAAAGTTTGAAGTTAAATAAGACCAACGTAAGTTTAAAAAGTTTTGTATAAGTAAGATCAATTCCAAGCAAAATCGGTTGTATTTTGAAAATATATTAAGATTTATTCTATCAAGTCCTATCACAGGTAGTTCTTATGTCTAAATGAAAACAAACCAAGCTGAAATTATAAAATTAACTTATCGACTAACTCGAAATCTAAAAATAAACTCTTCTAAAAATCAGGATTTTTAAAAAATATCTAAAAATTTTGCTTTCAGGATATGGTTTTGGTTGGGGTAACAAACACAAATAAAGAAACCAACAAATCCACTCTTTTATCTTGAACGTTGCTAACCTCTAAGAAAAAGGTGTGGACATCAACGATGTCAAAGAAAACGTATACGGATATTAAAAATTAAACTTTTAATTTCCATTTTCCGCAACAACGTTTTGTGGTCAAGTTTTAAATTATTGCACTAGTTTAACCAAAAATACAGTACTTTAGTTTTTTCTTTAACCCAAATAAATGTTTTAATCAAAAACTTCATGAATTGATATTAACAATATGATCCATGAATATAATTTTATACAGTTTTCACACGGAGGTTTTGTGGTCAGGTTCTTAAAATTATCACTATTTAAAGATTTCCTCAAGAGCCTCACATTGTAAAGTTTTTTGTATGGAAACACTAGATTCTTTCTACGTCAAAAAAATTTAACTTTTTAAGTGACCGACCTTTTTACCAAGTGTCTTAAAAGTTACAAAAACATTAGCTTAAAAAATCTAAAAATTTCTAAAAAGTGTACGTTTCTTCGTTGCAGAAGTTTAGTTTTTGGAACCAAATTCTAAAAAAATTACTTTATGTTAGATTTTTACTATTTTTAATGCATAGCAACAATTTAATCTCAAAATTTTTATCACAATTGTTTTCTTAATTGCGCAAATGTTGTAATTTTGTCAAACTCTCTGTATAATTGTTGCACAGAAGCAAATATTTCGACTTTTGCACGGTTCTCATTTTACTTAGTTTTTTCTATCCAAGGTAAAACGAGTCGCATTAAAGGTTTTAACCAAATATCGATTTGTTTGTTTTAATTATTAAGCAACAACAAAATTCAATTGTACAAAACTTGTGGTAAAACAGACCGAAATAAAGTTTTTAAATAACATAGAAACGGTACTTTACCAAAAGTGTCTTTCAAACCAATTTTATTTTACGTGACAATAGCTTCACCTCCGAAGTGTTTCACTCACGTGCGACCTTGCCAAAGCTTCATTACTTGAAGTTCGAAAAACGGTTATTTAAAAAACTAGTTTTATTGAATAATATACTATTAAAGTAAAACAAAACATTTTAAACATGTAAACTGTTATTCTGTTTTTGTAATATTGTTCAAACAGTTTCCCATTTGTAAAAAAAAAAAATCTTAACATTCAACGTGATCTCACTCTACGAGCGTTTTGTTCATTTTTGAACTTAATCAAAAGAACTGGATTAAAACATTATCAGACCAACAAACCAACCAAGAAAAAACCGTCAAATATTCACACGTTTCACCGCTAAAAATAATCACATTTTCGAAAAATAAAAACAAGAATCCTTTTAAAATTAAAAATTTTTAAAAATTAAGTAGAAGCTAAAAAACAGACATGTGAATGTCAACAAAATAAGCAAAATAGTTTTGAAATTATGGGTTGGTGATGATGACATGGAGGAAAAAACACAAGAAAATAATCAAAAATGACAAAGATAGTGTTGAAACGAGAATAACAGAAAGAAGAATTGTGATTATGACGCAAAATTCAACAGTTGATTTGAGAAATAGATTAATTGCTGTTATGATACAAAAACTTGGTAAAATAGACAACACTGTGGTTTAAATAAAACTTTTCATGACGATCTGTGTCTTTTTCAAGGTTTGTGCATGAACTTTTGCTTACAAAAGCAATAAAAACACTATTATAAAAATTTTTCAAACCATAACTTTTATCTAACATTTTACCGTCAAACAAACTTATAAATGATAAAAAAGTAAATTTTTAACAAATTATGATAATTTTTTTATAACTAAAGACAACAATACGTAAAGTCGAGAGAATTTTTTAAAATAATAATCTAACAGATTAGTTGAAAACATAGAAATTGATATGCTCTACAATTTACATGCATAATAGATTAAGAAAGTTTAGGTTTATAAATCAAAATACACAAGTTGTGACTTCAAATTGAAAAATAAAGAAAAACTTCTTGGCTTTTACTTTTGAAACAACAAACTTAGCTATTGAAACGTGAACA